>CM069167.1:16392897-16487304 GCA_035221665.1 Okamejei kenojei | reverse complement strand
CTCCCTTGAGATGCTGTCTGGACCCGCTGAGTTACTGCAGCTTTTTTGTGTCTATCTCGTGTAAATGTAGTGTGTATCTGATCTGCCAAAAGTGTGCATATTTGCCACAAATGAGGACAGTGCAAAAAAAAAAAATTCAGAGCCCAAGATATTGGAGGAAGTGTGCCAACATGGACTAGAAAGGTGGCAGTCATATAGAAAAAAAAGTTGAATAAATGCGTTGAAACTCAGTTGGGACAAATCTGAAAAAAATAAAAGTGCTTGGGAGCACTCGGGGGTCAGACTGCATCTGTAGCCAGAGAAAGAGAATTCATGTTTCAAGTCAAAGACCTTCGTTCAGAACTGGGGAGGCGACAAAGAAACTTGTAAGCTCGCACAGGTGGGTGGATGACTCTGATAGTGTAAACAGGTGGACATGGGGATAGTGCCACAAGTTATTGGTCAAGGAGTGAATAGGAGCGGTTAGATAAGAAAAGAGACAAAAGATCGTTGCTGTGCAAAATGCAGAGCAAGGAAGACATGTTAGGAAGAAAGGCGAGGCTGTTTAAACCGAAGATAGACAACGGGACAGGCGGCTCTGTGGAGTGAAGGAAGGGTTGACGTTTCAGTGGGAGAAGCTGTTCAGACAAGACATGTCTGGCAGGTTAGCATGGACATGCCCTCTACTTATGGGATAGCGATTTTAAAAAAACAAGCCAACCCAATTATCACAAATGGACATCTGATACTAACGAGGAATCAAGTTACCAAGATTATTGGAATTCAGTTTCAAGCAGGGACTGCCATGAGCCCAAATGGAAGGTGAGTGCCATTCCACAAGATTGCTTTGGCCTCATTGCAACAGTTGGCAGGAAGTCACAGATGTCAGTCACTCCCACATCCAAGAGTCAGAATGAGATAACAGGAAGCTCGGGAGTGCCCATGGATCGAACACAGGTGCTCCGCCCAAAGTAGAAATCCAACGCCTGTTTGGTTTCTACAATGTAGAGGAGGAGAGGACGTCATGAACACAGGGAAAGGAGCAGAGGGGGGAAAAGCAGAGACAGTGAGAGGAAAGGGAAGAACGCAGTAGAGAGGGAGTGGGTGAGTGGGGGCAAGAGGGAGTTGAGTGTTAAAGAAGGGGAGGGAAGAGGGCAAGTACTTTCCACATTTTCCTCTTCACCTCAATCTCTTTGATCATATCCAAGGCAGAAGAAGTGCTGTTTTGGCCTTTTACAGTTAAATAAAAAACTAATTTGGGAAAACTTTACATCAGTCATACTTTTCATTCTGATTTCCAATGCTTGCATTCTGGAGTCCATGTCCTTCTGTGCAGCACGTGCAGCCTGCAGCCTCCAGCCGCGTCTGGCTGAGCTGCTCCTCCAGCATCGCCAGTGCAATCAGTAGCTGCTTCTGTTCATCTGTCAACCTATAATAATTAATAATAATAATCAATATCATTTTATTAGCCAAGTATGTATACGTACAAGGGAACTTGCCTTGATGCTTTACTTGCAAGGATAAAAACATGATATACAGTAGACAATTAAAAATAAAAAATTATAATTGAAACATGTGGAAAGTACCAGAGTAAAAAAGAGGCTACAGACTTTTGGTTGTTGAGTCGAGCTACTGCTGACGGAAAAATACTGTTTTTACGTCTGGCTGTGGCCAGACAAAACCTGCCCCAGAGACGGGGACAAAGCAAGCCATCAGAGTGCAGGAGCAGGAGGCAGCACGGTGGTGCAGAGTAGAGCTACGGCCTTATAGCGCCAGAGACCAGGGTTCAATCCTGACTACCTGCGGTAAGGGTGATCGTTGGTCTGCACGGACTCGGTGGGCGAAGAGCGTTTTTCCACGCTGTACCTCTAAACTAAAAACAACGGTTGACCTGCTTCACGCAGCAACGACGAAGCCCCCCCCCCCCCACCCCCCAGGGTCTGCTCCTTCTCCAATCCTGGCTGGAAACACAGCATCAGCATTGTACTGCTCACAGCTCAGCCACAGGCAAACCTGCTGCCGTGCCACACCCCAGGGGCATCTTGATGCATCTGCAGATACTGTGGCCAACAACATCAACACCAAAAAACATGTGTGGCGTGACGCGGCGTGATGACGTATGACGCGCGGTGTTTTTACGTGTCGCAACGTTTTTTGTCACCGCTGGATTTTGAAATGTTTCAAAATGTTTTGGTGTCCACACCTGATATGATGCCGGCAGCTGCCGAAAAAAATCGCTAAGTGGAAGAGGCCTTAATTAGTTATTTATCTCTATCGTTGTGAACAGTTGTGCAGTCTGGAAAACTGCCGCAGCGCAGCTCTGCACCTTTCCACAGCAGATTCCATTTCCTTCACCTTCTGCAACAACATCTGGAATAGAAATTAAAAACAAAATTTATTTTCAAGTTCGGAGGCTTTTTAATTTACTCGCAGTTACTTATTTCACAACATACACGTCAAATTTACAAATATGTAATTGCCTAAAAAGTCACTTTTCCATGCTTCATATTTTCCTTGTGACATAGGCCATTTCAGCCCATCTAATCAACGCCAGCTCCCAGAGAATCCCAGTCCTTCACGAATTTTCCTTGAAACGAGTTCCTCACAAATTTCCCATCAATTGCCCACAGAATCCACCACTCAATTTAAAGCAAACTTCACAATAGCGGAATCCCTAGGACTTGGATGAGTCGAATGGCCTCATTCAGCTCCTATCACTTATGAACCATGACTCCCTGTGCCCTCTATACCCCTTCTCCCACACCAACACCAGCTCCCTCTCCCACACCCACCTTGGTATTGCAAACCAACTGCCCGCAGCGCCGGCTCCGTCCGCTCCTCATGCATCTGCTGGATGGCAGCGATGTCAGCCTGGAAGCAAACACACGCAGCGTTAGTCTCACCAGGGGCACGCACCCACCCCACCTCTGTCCAACACAGAGCCAGAGCCTTTGTAGAGAGAGAATACCAAATGTGTGCAGATTCGTGGGTTAATTGGCCGCGGTAATTGCCTCTTCCATGTCGGCAAGTGGAGAATCTGGGGGGGAGGGGATTGAAGACAATATAGAAAGAATAAAGGTCAGTTCAGTTTAGTTTATTGTCACGTGTACAGTGAAAGCTTCTGTGGCATGTATCCAGTCAGCAGAAAGACAATACATGATTACAATTGGGGCATTTACAGTGTATAGATACATGATAAGAGAATAACGTTTAGTGCAAGGTAAAGACAGTAAAGTCCGATTAAAGATAGTCCGAGGTTCACCAATGAGGTAGATAGTAGTTCAGGACTGCTCTCTAGTCGTGGTAAACTTATTCAGTTGTCAGATAACAAATGGATGAGATTAGTGCAAATAGGGGATCGATGGTCAGCGTGGACTCAGTGGGTCAAAGGGCCTGTTTCCATGCCATCTCTCTCAATAACTACCAAACAGGTTAAGCAACAGGTTAACTAACAGCTGGATTTCCTCCTGTGTCAATCAAGGTTCTGCTCACCACCCTACGGACAGACTCTACACATCACTGCCAGGCTAGGGTGGGGGAAGAGGCCAAGCTGCCAGCATTTGACACTCACCTGCACCCTCTCCAGTGACTCGAAGGGCAGCATTTCCCGAAGCTCCTCCAGTCTCTGAAGTGTTACCTTGCCCAGCAGCTTGATGATGTGGGCTGGTGTCAGGCGGGGGAGGGAGGCGTATGGTTTCAGACGGCTCACCGCCCCAGTCCAGCCAAGCCCGGAAGGCAGCGGTCAACTGCTCCAGCTCCTTCTCCATTCTGTGCACTCGCACCTGCAGGCCAGCCTAGGAACAGAGCAAGACAGTCAGCTTGGGCAGTATGGAGGCGCAGTGGCAGAGTTGCTGCCTTACAGCGCCAGAGGCCCGAGCTTGATCCTGACTACAGGTGCTGCCTGTACGAAGTTTGTACGTTCTCCCCGTGACCTGCATGGGTTTTCTCTGAGATCTTCGGTTTCCTCCCACACTCCAATGATGTACAGGCTTGTAGATTAATTGGCTTAGTAGTAATGTAAAATTGTCCCTAGTGTGTGTGGGATGGTGTTAGTGTGCGGGGATCGCTGGTCGGTGTGGACCCGGTGGGCCAAAAGGCCTGTTCCCGCGCTGTATCTCTAAACTACAGTCCATATCAACCTGACCCAGAATATAGCCCTTCAATGAGACCGTGCACCGCACATTTATTGTCAAGGCCGGGTTCCACAGCATGGAGGGGGGACACCTCCAACCTAATGCAGGCCAACTGCAGCCAATACAGGCAAGCTCTCCATCCTGCAACCCATCTCAATCCCCAACTCTCCACCCATTCACTCTGCCCACAACCCACCCTTCTCCACTTATCTCACATCTCTCCTCTATTTTCCCCCTAACTACTTTCTCCCCAGGGTGGAAATGTCAAAGACCAGAGGGTAGAGCTTTACGATGAGAGGGATAAAGTATAAAAGGTGATAGATTTTTTATACCAGGTGGATGCTTGGAACACGCTCTGTCAGGAGAGGGGTGGAGGCAGATACAATAGAGGCATTTGATAGTCGTATGGAGATGCAGGGAATAGCGGGATATGGATCGTGTGCAGGCAAGCACGATTAGTCATCTTTGCATTGACATTGTGGGCTGAAAGGCTATTTCCCTGCTGCTCCCTCCTCCCATCCACATTTCCAGCACTCCTCTGCCTGTCATCTCTGCTCACCCATTCCCCCACTGGCCATGGGAAAGCTTTGATCAACATTTCTCCAGTGACAGCCCCGGTGCTCAGGTTGAAGTTGTTCCAGGAACAACACTTACGGGCGGCAGGAAGGTCAAATCCCACCTCAGGCGTGAGCGCGTGCGTGCGTGCGTGTGTGTGCGCGCGCGACACCTCTCGGGTGTGAAATTAAACGCTGCCAACACCTTCCCAACCACAGCCACAAAGCTGCAAATCTCACTGCTCTTTCTGCCTGGGGATTGTGTGCAGTTCAAGCCTCTGCCCCACTTACGTTTCCTTGGCACGCTAATTACGCAACCTCGTGGTCGCGTTGAGGTGTGACGGTCCCACGAAGGTCGCGCGCGATTTCATGGGCCCGCACAGACGTCTGGAGAGCATGACGTAATTTGAAGATGGACACAAAATGCAAGAGTAACTCAGCGGGACCAGCAGCATCATGGAGAGAAGGGATAGATGAAGTTTCATGTCGAGACGCTTCTTCAGTCTGAAAGAAGGGTCTTGACATGTCATTGCTTCTCTCCAGAGATGCTGGAGAGTCACCCATTGCTTCTCTCCTGAGATGCTGCCGGTCCCGCTGAGTTATATCTTCAATTTTCTTGGCCCCACTCTGGGAGTAGGAGTGGGGGCGGATCCGGACCGTAACGGCCGTGAGCCCCAGGCCGAGTTCGGTGATCGTTTGCCTGCTTCTGCTGCTGTTGAGACGGAGGTGAGACATTGCATTGCGCCAGGGTCTTCGGCCTGTCCCACTTTGGCCGTCAGTTACGCAACAGGCCATTGGCGTGCAAAAATTTTGTTCGCTACAAAATTTCGGAGCACTACGCGATATCGCGCACAACTCCATACACCTCCGCGCTTCTCAGTGGGACCGTCCCCGCGCGGCCATACGATGTCCGTGAGCCTCAACGCGACGACGAGGTCGCGTAATTTGCGTGCCAAGGACAAGTAAGTGGGACAGGCCCTTTAATTTTGTTTAGAGATACAGCAAGGATACTGGCCCTTTGGCCCACCTTGTCCGCACCGACCAGCGATCCCCATGCACTCATATTGTCCCACACACACTAGGGACAATTTATACCAAGCCAATTAACCAACAAACCTGTACGTCTTTGGAGTGTGGGAGGAAACCAAAGATCTCGGAGAAAACCATCACCGTCACGGAGAGAACGTACAAACTTCGTACAGACAGCACCCATAATCAGGATTGAACCGCGTCTCCGGTGCTGCAAGCGCTGTAAGGCAGTAACTCTACCACTATGCCACCGTGCCGCCCTTGATTCCACATTTACTGACCGGAGCAGACATCCATACCATGTGCAGTAATAGTCAAATGACAAAGATTACCCCCAGAATGCTTTGGATCTAAATAAGTATGAGTTGGCCCATGGATTTTTCTCACGAGGGAGGTGAACTGGCCACACAGAAGCGGGCAGCTAACGAAGGGTTTGCAAACCACACACATGGGCGGGAAGCTCAAAGCTGCACAGCACGGCTAGTGTCGAGAAACCAGCTAGCAAGCTATCAGAATGCATAGGAGGGAACTGCAGATGCTGGTTTAAACCGAAGATAGACACAAAACTGGAGTAACTCAGCGGGTCAAGTAGCATCTCCAGAGAGAAAGACTAGGTGATGTTTTGGGATGAGAACTTCCAGGAATGTCACATATTCCTTTCGCCAGTGAATCTGCCTGACCTGCCGAGTTACTCCAGCATTTAATGTCTAGCAAGTCTGTGCAGTTGCGCACAGGGGCGGAAATCGCTATCAAAACATGGGGGAGGGGGCACAATTCCTTGGTGGACACGCACTTGCGCGCACAAACACACACGCACGGACACACACGCACGGATACACACGCGAGGCTTCGGCCGTGGGCCCTGTGGACGGTAACACCGGGAGCCATCCTGGTTGGCGACCGACTCCGAACTCCAGCAACAGCAGCTTCATCCGTCCCGAATTGTGGGGCTTGAATCGGCCCATTCGCGGGGCCTTTCATTGCCCGGCGCGGTTTAAAATCGGCCGGTGGGGGCTTCAACATCGGGAGCCTCGATTGCCTCAATGCAGCAGATTGATTTTAAGCCATGCCGGGCGATGAAAGGCCCCGTGAATCGGCCGATTCAGCCCTTAGAAAACTTCTGATTACCCACTTGAATCTTTCAAAAGCTGCAATGTGATAAATAACACTTAAACAAATAAAACTGAAGCAAATAAAGGCAAACAGAAGAACTGACCTTGGAGGGGAAAGAAATACTAAATAACGTGAGTGACCTGAATGAGGGACTTACCTGCAAGCCAGCCAGGAAACCCGCTCGACCCGGTAAAATCTTTCCCATCCACCAATACATCCAATTAGTTCAAGTGGTAACTGTACCCGCATCAGACAGCTTTAAGAAATTCTCCGTGAATACCTTCAGTAATACTTGAAGGTCAAAACATAATTGGTGACACATCGTGTTAATACGATGTTACTAGAGACAATTAACAAGCGCTTCACAGTGACACCCCCACTGTCTCGTGGAAAGGAGATTAAAAATAGGGTTTTTTTCATCAATTTTAAAATTCCGGATTACAAAACATGGGGGGGGGGGGGGGGGGGGATTGTCCCCACCTCTCAAAACATGGGTGGGACGCCCCCCCCCCCCCCCCGGATTTCCGGCCATGCTCCCCCTCACCCTCCCTTTCAAATCTGCGAAGCACATGCCACTAGCTGCACTAGTGCTGCAGCCAATTCACATGCCATTTCCACTGCAAGCTTCAGCTGCATCAGGAGGACAGGCCTCCAGTGTAAATGAACGAGCAACCAGACAAAGGCACAGTGAGAAGCCGGGAGGGATGGCTGATTGAAGCCCACGCACAATAGACAAGGAGGGAGGGTCGGCCAAATGTATTCGGTATTGTGATTGGCAAGAGGGACGGTCTATTGAAGTGTATTGACAGGGAGGGCAGCCTATTCCGATCGACAGGAAGAAGAACAACTTCCAACCCACTAAAACCCACACATGGAATTTTAAATATGCATTTTAAGCTCCTACTGCTGTGGAAGAGTTTCAGTGAATCATAGAAAATAGGTGCAGGAGTAGGCCATTCGGCCCTTCGAGCCTGCACCACCATTCAATATGATCATGGCTGATCATCCAATGACAAGATCCACCAGGGAATCACTGGTTTCTTGACGTTCCTCTGAGCGAGGGCCATATGTATGTTGTTTGTTTGTTTATACTATTCCTATAACAAATGTAAAGCACTTTGGCCAACAAGAGTTGTTTTTTAAATGTGCTATATAAATAAATGTGACTTGACTTGACTGGTTTCTGACACTCTGAAAAGACATTTGGACAGAAATATTAACAAAGGGTTTGGAGAACTGTGGGCCAAATGAGCCCAGTTCGCTAACTTGCTTGGCAAGGCCAACTAACATGTTGCATGACTACGATACCATGACTATCCTGAAGTCCCAGGGATGGACATGATTGTGCTGAGGACCCTCCTGTGATTGTGCAAGTTACTGGGTCGCTGGTGGCTGTACCAGAATGTGGGAAAGGGGCGAATGGACAGCGAGGGATTCCTGCAGCCAAGACAGCTCCAGGAAAATAAGGTCATAAGAGATAGGAGCAGGAATAGGTCATTCAGCCCATCTACTCCACCATTCAATCATGGCTGATCTATCTCTCCCTCCTAACCCCATTCTCCAGCCTTCTCCCCATAACCCCTGACACCTGGACTGCTCATGGGCAGCCGTGACCTGCGGAGGGGGAGGGCTTCAGGAGGAAGAGCGAGAGTGCACGAGGATGGGACGGTCAGGGGATCACCTGAGTGCTTTCCAGCGCGCCCAGCTTCTCGGCATGAGACCAGATACCTGTGGATGACATCAAAAGGCCAACACCTGCAGAGGCAGAAAGGTTGCACTGAAGCAAGCAACATTCAAGGTATGCAGTCGCCTCAGTCCACTCACTGCACTCAGTCTGCCAGGACCTACCTGATCTCCCGGTTGCCAAACACTTTAATTCCCCTTCCCATTCCCACACTTAACCTTTCTGTCCTGGGCCTCCTCCACTGTCAGAGTGAGGCCAAATGCAAATCGGAGGAACACATCTCATATTTTGCTTGGGCAGATTAAAATCCAGTGGTGTGAATATTAATTTCTATAACTTCAAGTAAACCTTCCATTCCCTCTCTCTCCATCCCTCCCCCACCCAAGTTGTATCAGCTTCAAAGTCGTCTTGATGAGTCTCATTGTCTGTCGTCTTTCTCCCCCAAAAAACAACCTAACAACGACCTGTTTCTTTTATCATAGTTACGTTTTTGCATATCTTTCATTAATTTGATCTATATCTCTACATCACCGTCTATATCTCTCATTTCCCTTTCCCCCGACTCTCAGTCGGGGGAATAGGGAAATGTAACTCAGGTCTCAACCCAAAACGTCACCTATTTTTTTTTCTCCAGAGATTCTGTCTGACCTGCTGAGTTACTCCAGCATTTTGTGTTTATCTTCGGTGTAAACCAGCATCTGCAGTTCGTACCACACATTAACCCTTGCTTTTTACCACAAATCTAATTTTGGTTCCAATGTACCACTCACCTTTTACCTTTTGACCAGCCTGTCATAAGGAGCCTTGCCAAAAACCTCACTGAAAAACCATAGTCTCCATGAAACATGCTGCCCTTATCAATTCTTTGCCACCAACTCAAACATTTAACCATCAGTCAGACAGAGCCTTCCTGCATGAACTCCATCCTGATGACCTCTCCTTAACTCAACTTTTAGACAATAGACAATCGGTGTAGGAGTAGGCGATTCCACCCAGCACCGCCATCAATATGATCATGGCTGATCATCCACAATCTGTACCCCGCTCCTGCCTTCTCACCATACCCATTGTCTCCGCTATCTTTAAGAGCTCTAGTTTTGGACTCTCTTGAAAGCATCCAGAGAATTGGCATCCACTAGCAAGAATGTCCTTCCTCAAATTTGGAGACCAAAACTGCACACAATACTCCAGGCGTGGTCTCCCTTGGGCCCCGTACAACCGCAGAAGGAACTCTTTGCTCACATACTCAACTCCTCTTGTTATGAAGGCCAACATGCCATTCGCTTTCTTCACTGCCTGCTGTACCTGCATGCTTTCAGTTCTAAAAATCATTCACTTCTAAATGAATTTTGTACCGTTTAGAATCTATTCCAATAATTTGTCTTCCACAGTTAAGCTAACTGGCCTGTAATTACTTGGGCTCTCCCATGTTCCCTTTTTAAACAACCGTATGTTAGTAATCTAATCCTCCAGTATTACTCCTGCAGTGAGGAAGAATGAAAATATCACGGTTGGAGCATCTATACTTTCTTCCCTGGCTCCCTTCAACATCCTGGGATACATTTCATCCGAGCCTGGTGAGTTACCCATTGACGAAGATGATTGACCCTTGGTCCCCTTATTCTCTGCACGTCCCATACAATATTTCACATTTATTTACTGTAACAATATTTTCCCCCTCGTATGAATAGTTACAACTGATCACGATTCACCGCCGGGGAATTGACAACAGACAATAGACAATAGGTGCAGAAGTAGGCCATTCGGCCCTTCGAGCCAGCACCGCCATTCAATGTGATCATGGCTGATCATCCCCAATCAGTACCCCGTTCCTGCCTTCTCCCCATATCGCCTGACTCTGCTATTTTTAAGAGCCTTATCTAGCTCTCTCTTGAAAGCATCCAGAGAACCTGCCTCCACCGCTCTCTGAGGCAGAAAATTCCACAGACTCACCACTCTGTGAGAAAAAGTGTTTCCTCCTCTCCGTTCTAAATGGCTTACTCTTTATTCTTAAACTGTGGCCCCTGGTTCTGGACTCCCCCAACATCGGGAACATGTTTCCTGCCTCTAACGTGTCCAAACCCTTAACAATCTTATATGTTTCAATGAGGTCCCCTCTCATCCTTCTAAACTCCAGAGTGTATAAGCCCAGCTGCTCCATTCTCTCAGCATATGACAGTCCCGCCATCCCGGGAATTAACGCTGCACTCCCTTAATAGCAAGAATGTCCTTCCTCAAATTAGGGGACCAAACCTGCACACAATACTCCAGTTGTGGTCTGGATTCCTCTTGTTATAAAGGCCAACATGCCATTCGCTTTCTTCACTGCCTGCTGTACCTGCATGCTTACTTTCATAGACTGATGAACAAGGACCCCAGATCCCGTTGTACTTCCCCTTTTCCCAACTTGACGCCATTTAGATAGTAATCTGCCTTCCTGTTTTTGCTACCAAAGTGGATATCCTCACATTTATCCGCATTAAACTTCATCTGCCATGCATCTGCCCACTCCCCCAATCTGTCCAAGTCACCCTGTATTCTCAGAGCATCCTCCTCATAGTTCACACTGCCACCCAGCTCTGTGTCATCTGCAAATTTGCTAATGTTACTTCGAATCCTTTCATCCAAATAATTGATGTATATTGTAAATAGCTGTGGTCCCAGCACCGAGCCTTGCGGTACCCCACTAGTCACTGCCTGTCATTCTGAAAGGGACCCGTTAATCCCTACTCTTTGTTTCCTGTCTGCCAACCACTTCTCTATCCATGTCAGCACTCTACCCCCAAATCCAATAACATTGTCCTTGCACATTTACACTTGTTGGAAATTTGCTGATGAACTTGTTCTCTCTATTTGGGGTCAACAGTGCACTCACAAGTCGGCAATTGCCCATTTTGAGCTTACATTCGACATTGACGACTTTCTAACATATCATTCCCTTCTGAAGATGGTCGCAAATGCTGAAATAAGCTCAGCAGGACAGGCAGCATCTCTGGAGAGAAGGAATGGGTGACGTTTCGGGTCAAGACCCTTCTTCGATTTAAACCAGCACCTGCAGTTCCTTCCTACACATATCATCCCTTTCACAGTTTACCTCGATTCATTAACTAGTACTGTCATCCCTCAGTCTCCCTTCCCCATAATGACATGCCCAGAACAAAATCAGAGTGAAAGCAAGTCATCCTCCAACATAGAACAGTACAACAGCACAGGAACAGGACCTTCGACCCAATGTCTGTGCCGAACATGATGCCAAGTTAAACTAATCTCCACCTGCATGTGATCCATTTCCCACCATTCCCTAAAATCTAAAATATTCTTAAACATCAACTATCGTATCAGCTTCCACCATTATCCCTGGAAGCACGTTCCAGACACCCACCACTTAAAAAACAACTTTGGGGCCATATCTCCTTTAAACATCGTCACTCTCACCTGAAAGCTACGCCCTCTAGCCTTTGACATTTTCCCTTCGATGATCCTTGCATCAAGTGGGGCCACACTCCTCCATTGGATTTTCCAGCCTTTCTTTCCTCTTCCTCCCAAACACTCACTAACTTCATGCCCTCGTTCCCTGTTCTGCCCATCTTCCCCCCAAATCTTAGCTCAAATTTCCTTCTATACCAAAGCATATCAACCCATCCAAACGGCGTTAGCAAACCCATCGAGGAGATTGGTCCCAGCCTCGCGGTGCCACCTGCCCTCAGAACCAGTGCCAGTGCCCGAGGAATATACAGTCCTCCCTCCTGCACCATCACTCCCCTACTCATCACCCACACTCCCTCCCCACACCTACACTCACTGTACCAGCTACTGGGAGCAATCTGGAGATTAGCTTCTTTGCACGCGTTAGAACAGCGAGATTATCAAATACAAGCACCCTGATAATAGAATATAAAGACAGGGATGTAACGATGGCACTGGCCAGACCACATTTGTAGTTTTGTGAGCAGTTTTGGGCTCCACATTGAAGGATGAGCATACTGGTGTTGGAGAGGGTCCAGAGGAGGTTTACGAGAATGATCCCAGGAATGAGTGGGTTTGACGTGTGATGAGCATTTGATAGGCCACTGTGGATGTGGAGAGGATGTTTTCCACTAGTTGGAGAGTACCCTAGGGCCAGAGGCCATCAGCCTCAGAACAAAACCACGTCACCTTTAGAAAAGCAGAGACGAGGTGGCATTTCTTTAGTTAGGTCAAACAGACAGAATCTGTGGAATTCATTGCTGACAGATGGCTCTGGAGGGCTGTTCATGTATCAGTGGGGGTATTTTTAAGTGTGCAGATTGATAAGTTTTTTTCTATGGGTTATCTTGTTTATTAGGTGGGGTGTGGGAGGTTATGGGAAACACAGGACCAACATGTACCAGACAATGGGGTTGAGAGAGAAAGATAGCATCCAGTCGTGATTGAATAGTGGAAGTGGACTTGATGGGCCAAATGGCTCTAATTCTGCTCGTATAATTTATGAACAATGACAAAGACAAACTGAACACAAATTCAGCTGCTGAATGGACCTCACTCTCTAATTGCCAACTAAGAACCTCTGGGCTCCAGAGGATACTCAAAAGTTTACCAACTATCTTGCTATCATCTTCACTATTCACTTTTGTAGAATCAGCCAAACTTGAATCTTGCCCTGTATGTTCTAGTCAAACAGACTGCTAAACACAGCCCCAGAAGACCCTCCCCAACCTCCCTACACGTTACTGAAGTCCTTCTACACCTGCCCTCAACCTTGATCTGTTGTCTCCCACATGCTTTGCCCTCAAACTCTCTGCTTGTTAAACCCTCATTTGCCCACAGATTTTTCTCTTCATATTGTCCTGTCCCCAGACACCATCCAACATTCCACCCTGGATTCGATGAATGAACTGGACTCCATGAACCATGAGCATGGTCCTTGGCGACAGTCGCATTAACCAACCTGCTCAGCCCCCCATTCAATCACCTCCGAGGCCAGCATTCCACTTACTTCACATTGACTTCTTGAGGGCCCACTTCTTCACATCCTTGCGCCCAGGTCTGAATCCCCACATCAGTCAGGGTCGATCTCCACCTGATGTGACTGCTTTGATTCCTGATAGGTCCCACCTCTCTCTCTCTCTCTCTCTCTCTCTCTCTGGTTACCCTTTTTCTTTTTCCTTTATGTATTATTACAATCTTTTGTGATTGTTGCTACCCACCAGAGCTATCTCCTGGCCCCTTGTTGCCCTTCTGATCACCTTTTTCAGTTTACTCCTTAGTTCCTGAAACTCCTCCAGGGATGCACTTGATCCCAGCTGCCTATATCTGTCCCATGCATCCTTCTTGTTTTTGACCAACGCCTCATTTTCCCTCGTCAGACAAGCTTCCTTACGTTTGCCTGCTTTGCCCTTCACTCTAACGGGGACGTACATATGCTGAGCATTCGTCAGCACACTTAAAAACATCCCACTTGGCCCATGTTCCTTTCACCTCTAATAACCTGCTCCAGTCAACTTGAGCAAGACTTTCTCTCATTGCCTCAAAGTTGCCTTACCCCAGTTGAGCATTTTAACACGTGGGCACTTGCCGTCCCTATCCATAACTGTCTTAAACCTAATCGAACTGTAGTCACTGGACCTAAAAGGCCCCTCCACACACACACTACATTAACTTGCCTTTGCCAATGCTAGATCCAGCGTTGCCCTCTCACGTGTGGGGCCTCCACATACTGTTTAAGAAAACTCTCCTGAACACTTTTGAAGAATTGCACCCCATTTAAATCCTTCACGCTATGATTTTCCCAGTCTATATTGGGAAAGTTAAAATCCCCTACTACAACAACTTATTTGACCTGCAGCTGTCTGCGATCTACTAGCACATTTGTTCTTCTAATTCCCAAAAATCAATAGCGTCAGACTAAAGTGGAGCCAAAACTTGAGGAGCAGCCCCTTTAGAACTGGGTGTCCTGTGGGAGGGTGTGTTCAGTACAGAGGTGGGGAGGAGATGGAGGCGGCAGCGGGGATGTGTGACTTTGCTTCAGTTGACCAGGTGGAGGAAGGGAGTCTGTGGATCCCCGGAGCACGTACCTGGACAGAGTAAAGACATCGATCAAGGAGATGGCCGTTGTTAACTGGTACCAGGCTGTGCCCAACCACCAGTACACCAGGGGCAGAAGCTTTTTCTGAAAGAGACAGCAACACAACATTAGACAACGTTGGGCTCAGACTCTCCAACACGGAACCCACTGATACTGTAGAACCACGTCAGGCTGAGATACCTTATTCCCTGCAGGGACCACCACAGAAAGTCCACCGCAAGGTGGTGGCAGGAGAACCCAGGGGAGCTATAGGGCACCCGAGAAAAAATAGGTGGCAGGGATATCAATGGGACAACAGTACTCCAGAGGCCACGACGGGCCGAATAGCCTCTTTTGTGTCCAGACTAAATAAACGGGAGATTGTCAATGACCAGGGAGCATCACCTTTCAACACAGAGAGATTTCCTGGGTTGTGGATGGATAGTAGCCCCTTCTACCCCAGTCAATCTTACCCTACAACCAACATGGGCAAAGATAGACACAAAAAGCTGGAGTAACTCAGCGGGTCAGGCAGCATCTCTGGAGAAAGGGAATAGGTGACGTTTCAGGTCGAGACCCTTCTTCAGACTGAGAGTCAGGGGAAAGGGAAACAAGCGATATAGACGGTGATGTAGAGAGATATGGAACAAATGAATAAATGATATGTAGAAAAGTAACGATGATGAAGGAAAGGGTCCATTGTTGGTTGGCTGTGGGCTCGGTGTTAACGAGTGAAACTCACCAGGACGACAGTGAAACTAGTACAACGACTGAGGGGGAGGGACGGAGAGAGGGTTACTTGAAGTTAGGGAAATCTAGATTTATTGAACATGGGCACGTCTGCTGATCACCACAATGCTGTGTGCGAGCTTGGCCACGGTCCACCACCTTACACTACATTTCAAAAGTGTCCTCGGTGCCACACAGCTAGGGAAATGTAAAGGAGATCCTATTCTTTCATCACTCCAGTGACCCTGGAGCACAAACCAGGCCTCCCTTAGGTGGTACAACATGACTTCAATCGGGATCGAGTAACCGAGCATTGACAGTCAGTCGTATCTTGACTCTATGGTCCTATCGGCAACTCACCACATCTCAGTGAGTGACCCAGTCAGGCTGAGGGAACACACTGGAGTACCAAGCTGGAAGGCGGCTTCCTCCCGCACTGACTGTGGTCCTAGGCTGCACGAACAACAGAGCACTGGGGACCAGGCCTTGTGCAAACCCTGGGAGATTAAGGAGGGAGCAGCGGGCTCTACCTCACCACTGAGTCCAGTATCAGCAGGGCACTGGTCGACTGGAGTAGAGTTTTGGGGTCATGGACCACAGAAGAGGGAAGATTAGTAATGCAGGTACCTGGAGACAGCAGCGAGATCCAGCCCCACAGCTTGGCAAGGGGAGAGAACGATTCAGAGTACGCCAAACCTGGGGGGTGGGAAAGAACAGCAAGATATCAACAATGCAAACTTCTCTCTCAAGGTTTACAATGTTCAAAGGGCCACATGGCCCAATGTTTGTGCTGCTGTCCACAAAAGCACCATGCAACTGATCGGCCCACGGCTCAACTGTTAGTGTGCGGGGATCGCTGCTCGGTGCCGACTCGGTGGGCCGAAGGGCCTGTTTCCACGCTGTATCTCTAAACTAAACTAAAGGAAGGATGTCAAAAGCCTAAGATAGACACAAAGTTCTGAAGTAACTCAGCGGGTCAGGCAGCATCTCTGTCTGAAAATGGATGGGTGACGTTTCGGGTCGGGAGCCTTCTTCAGACTTCAAGCCTAAGAATTGATTTAGACAGTTTCTAGAATTACAGTAAAGAGTAATTTGGAAAAGTTAGGAGTCCTCTCGGAAGAGAGAAAGTAAAAGTGATGACCTATCAAATGTTGAAGATTGCAGCAGGGTTCTAAAGGAGAAAGGTTTTGCTATTGAAGGATCAATAAACAGAAGACACAGATTCAATACTGACAGGATCCAGAATATTCTCTCCAAAACGCAGCAGGAAGTGGATTCATTAATGATTTTAAGTGGATGGATACACAGGGTGTTGCTGCTGATACAACCTGGAGATTGCAATGGAACGATGCTCTTTAGCAGAAGCTGCATCACTTTCCACACCTTGGTGAACAGACGCTATGCAGGGGGAGTTTGTGTCGTCAAATGGCGGCACACTATTTTTTGTGTTTGTTTTTTTGTGTGTACATATGTGTGTGTGCGTGTGTGTGAATGAATAGCGATTAGCTGCCCCAAACAACAGCTCAGTCCCCCTGATGTCACACAGCATCTGGGAAATCTACAATCCTGCACAACAGGTTCAGCTCCTGCCCAGTGTCAGTCCACGGCCCACTCACCCAGCCACAGCCCACCTCACTAACAGCCCTCACCTGCCCCAGTAACGGACCCTCACACCCCACCCGCTCCATTTACCCTCCCCACCGTCAGCCTGCTCACGTCCCTCACCCCCTTCCCAGTAACAGCACATGCACCCATCCCATGTCCCGACACCCGCGCCTTGTAATAGCCCACTCAACCTCATCCTGCCCCAGCAATGGGATGTTCACCCCCAACATCCTCCACTCGCCCACCCCCCCCACAACCCCCAACATCCTCCACTCCCCCCACCCAACAAACCCACACCCCCAACATCTTCTACCCCCCCACCCAACAACCCCACCCCCACACGCCCCAACATCCTCCACTCACCCCCCCCGTCCACACCTTAGCAACATCCCCAATTCACCCAGTGGCCATGCCCAACATCTACCACCCACCCACCTTGTCCCCACCCTGGTTACATCCTCCACTCACCTTGTCCATGCCCTAGTAACTGCCCCCATCCATCTGCCCCACCCTAGTGACATCTCCCACCCACCCTGTCCCCACCCTAGTAACACCTCCCACCCACTCATCCACCCACTGCAGTGAGTGCCAGCTCAGCCGCCCCACTGCCCAGCTTCAATATGAAATCCCTAAAGCCTCTGTTCCAGCTCCAGCCAGTGTGTCCTCTCTGCCGATAGTGCAACGTGCCGCGCGTTAGCTGTTCAGGATGAGGGACGTGGGGGGAGAGATGATGAACGTTCCACTTACCCTGCAGCTCATCCTCGGAGGAGTAGCCAGATGTCGACGACAAGTAGATGTTGGAAGAAGTGGAAGGCGCTGTCAGTAGATACAGGTTACCGAGGCAAGTCAACACAGGAAAATATTACAGCACCTCATATTTCGCTTGGACGCCTTACAACCCACGATATGATGTTGACCTCTCTAACCAAGTAACCCTTGTTTTCCCTCTCTCTCTCTCCATCCCTCCACCATCCCAGCTCTCCGGCCAGTTTAACTGTCCTCCTGATTACATTTTATCTGTGTGCTTTGTTGTCACCTTCCCCAGCTAACAATGATCTAATCTACATTTTCCTTGAACTTCGTCCCCTTTGATCTCTCGTTTTCGCACCTTATCCTTCCAGATCTCCCTCTCCCCCGACTAAGTCTGAAGAAGGGTCTTGATCGAAACGTCAACCATTCTTTCTCTCCAGAAAGGCGTTTGACGGCACTGGGCCTGTACTCGCTGGAGTTTAGAAGAATGAAGGGGGACCTGATTGAAACTTACCGAAAAGTGAAAGGTTTGGATAGTGGATGTGGAGAGGATGTTTCCACTTGTGGGAGAGTCGAGGACTAGAGTTCATAGTCTCAAAATTAAACAATGCTCCTTTAGGAAGGAGATAAGGAGGAATGTATTTAGTCAGAGGGTGGTGAATCTGTGGCATTCTTTGCCACAGAAGGCTGTGGAGGCCAAGTCAGTGGATATTTTAAATGCAGAGATAGATTCTTGATTAGTATGGGTGTCAATGATTATGGGGAGTAGGCAGGAGAATGGGGTTAGGAGTGAAAGATAGATCAGCCATCATTGAATGGCGGAGTAGATTGATGGGACGCATGGACTAATTCTGCTCCTATCACTTATGACCTTATGCTGCCTGTCGCGCTGAGTTACTCCAGCATTTTGTGTCTATCTTTAGTGTAAACCAGCATCTACAGTTCCTTCCTATAAAGGAAGGTATAATCCCTCGCCTCTCAGTAATTGCAGCTCAGTGTTGGTCACCTCCCACCACCAGGGGCATCAGACCCAGACCCAGCGCTCCCCACAGTAACTGAACCGTGTGTGTTACCACACACAGGCCCCACAGCAGAGTGGCCGTGCGCCCCTCTCCTGCCCGCCCGCCCGCCTCCCAGCACCCGGCGGGATGGGCAAAGTCTCACAGCAGCTGTGCGATGATCGCTGGTCAGCGCGGACTCGGTGGCCAAAGGACTCGTTTCCGACTAAAACTGAGATACTGCAGCACGAGTGTCCGACGTGCACCAGTGATCGCGGTACTTTAAACCAAGGAGAAGCTCTTAATCAGTCTGTTAGAGGGAAGGGTTAAGGCTTTAAGAACACTGCCGTCAAAAGGTCATAAGTGATACATAGAAACATAGAACATAGAGGAGAATTACTAGGAGAATTAGGCCATTCGGCCCATCAAGTCTACTCCGACACTCCATCATGGCAGAACTATCTCTCCCTCCTAACCCCATTCTCCTGCGTTCTTCCCGTAACCCCAGTACTAATGAAGAATCTGTCTATCTCTGCCTTAAAAATATCCACTGATGACCTCCACAGCCTTCTGTGGCAATGAATTCCACTGATTCACCAGCCTCTGACTAAAGAAATGCTCCAGTGCCCTGCTTCCACCCCCCGCGCTGCCCTCCCTGGACACGTACCGACGGGCTCCTGCCAGCCGCTGCTGCTGCCGAGGTGCAGAGAGCGCTGAGAGTGCTGAGAGCGCTTGGAGGCGTTGCTGATGTTGCTGATGTAGCTACTCAGACTGTTGACTGAACTGTTGGACGGCGAATGTTTGATGCCAGGCACAGGTCCCGGCCCCTTGCTGTTCGACCTTTTCTTGTGCAACCTGAAATGATAAAGGGTAACGATTTAGGACGGAGGCAGAACCAGGACTGCGAAGGAGAAGCAAAAAAGAAACGATAATAAAGGAAACTGGCCATTGTTAGCCATTTGCTAAGTGAGAATGAGAAGCTGGTGCGACTTGGGTGGGGGAGGGATGGAGAGAGTCGCTTGTCAGAGCTGGGAAAGAGGGAGGAAGAAGGTTGTTTCACACTGGGAAGGAATGTTATGACTCACTCTCTCTCTCTCTCGCTCTCCCCCCCTCTTCAAGGAACTGCAGATGCTGGTTTATTTTTTTAAAAGTCACAAAGTGCTGGAGTAACTTAGCGGGTCAGGCAGCCCCTGTTCAACATCCCTCATGAGCCCATCAACCGAATGGCTTCATCAACAACTTATTGGCACAGCAACCCTGTCCTTGGCCTATGGAAGATATACCCTACATCCGATCATCCTCCAGCTGAGATTCCAAGCAGGGAAGAAGAGGTTGTTGGAACTTTCCTTGAGTTTTTGTCTAGAACTTTTTCCTGTGAGGAAGGTTCAGTCGGGGTTGGGAGTTGGGAGGCGGTGCTGGGGAGGAGCGAGAGAAGGGGGGGGGGGGGGGGGGGGGGAGTTGGAATAGCGATACACAGCTCTTCTAGGGTGGAGGCTGCATCTTTACTGTTAGAAAGAGCATAGCTTCAGAGAGGAAAGAACGAGAGGGGGGGAAACGAGACAAGAGAGAGTTAGAGAGACGTACCTGACAGGAATCTCCCTGTAAGAGGGAGCACCGGAGCCGCTGCTGCTGGAGACGTCGTCGTCGTGCTGGTAGTAGCCGTTGGTGGCCAGACGGGGACTGCGGCGAGACATCCTCACCGTAGCACCACAAACCCGAGCCTCAGCCCCAGCAAGGCACTGCCAGTCTTCCACACTAACTGTGAGCAAAGAGAAAGACAGTGTGAGGGGCAGCTCTGCACTGGGCACTGGCACCCTGCCCGCTGGCCCATAGAGGGAGGGGGGGGGGGGGACACATTGCTGTCATCCTACACACCCTCCCTACACATGGCAGGGCACATGGTATTGGGGGTAGAGAGCTGACATGGAGCAAATTTGCAGATGACACAAAGCTGGGTGGCAGTGTGAACTGTGAGGAGGATGCTATGAGAATGCAGGGTGACATGGACAGGTTGGGGACGTGGGCAGATGCATGGCAGATGAAGTTTAATGTGGATAAATGTGGGAATATCCAGTTTGGTAGCAAAAACAAGAAGGCAGATTATTATCTAAATGGTGTCAAGTTGGGAAAAGAGGAAGTACAACGGGATCTGGGGATCCTTGTTCACCAGTCAATGAAAGTAAGCATGCAGGTACAGCAGGCAGTGAAGAAAGCGAATGGCATGTTGGCCTTCATAACAAGAGGAGTTGAGTATTGGAGCAAAGAGGTCCTTCTGCAGTTGTACAGGGCCCTGGTGAGACCATACATGGAGTATTGTGTGCAGTCTTGATCTCTAAATTTGAGGAAGGACATTCTTGCTATTAAGGGAGTGCAACGTAGGCTCACAAGGTTAATTCCCGGGATGGCGGGACTGTCATATGCTGAGAGAATGGAGCGGCTGGACTTGTATACCCTGGAATTTAGAAGAATGAGAGGGGATCTTATTGAAACATATAAGATTATTAAGGGTTTGGATACACTAGAGGCAGGAAACATGTTCCAATGTTCGGGGAGTCCAGAACCAGGGGCCACAGTTTAAGAATAAGGGATAAGCCATTTAGAACAGAGATGAGGAAACACTTTATCACACAGTGTTGTGAGTCTGTGGAATTCTCTGCCTCAGAGGGTGGTGGAGCCGGTTCTCTGGATACTTTCAAGAGAAAGCTAGCTAGGGCTCTTGAAGATAGAGGAGTTAGGGAATATGGGGAGAGGGCAGGAACTTGGTACTGATTGTGGATGATCAGCCATGATCATATTGAATGGCGGTGTTGGATTGAAGTGCCGAATTGCCTACTCCTGCACCTATTGTCGGGGAATCTACAACTAGGGGATAGAGGTGTAGTTGACAGGAGAATGATTTTACGGGCAACTTCACTCAGGGCAAACCTTTCCAACAGAGAGTGGAGGGGACATGGAACGAACTGCCAGAGGAAGTGATTTACAGTGTTTAAACAACGTTTGGTGAGGGACACGGATTGGAAAGGTTTAGAGGGATATGGGACAAACACAGGCAAATGGGAGCAGCCCGGGAAGGCTCCTTTGTGGGCATGGACGAGGAATAGGGCTGAAGGGCCCGTTTCTTTGTTTTATGACTCTTTCAATGGAGGGTCGGTACCTGACACATTAATAGGGTCAGACCTGCAAAGTCTACAACGCGTCTCCCATTTTCATTTCGGACTTCCAGCATCTGCGCGTTTCTGCATTTCAACCGGCTGGCGCCAGCCAGCACCAGCTACAGGGTCAACACTGCTTCCACTCAACATGCGAGGCTGTGCCTAAACAGCAGATAACATCTCAGACAACACAAGCCACAGGCCACGTGACAACTGGCAAAGCTTCCCACAACACTGCACCTCAGCTTATTTCAGAGATACAGCGCAGAAACTAGGTCCTTCAGCTCACCAAGTCCACGCCGACCAGCGATCCCCGCACATTAACACTACCCTACACAGGCTAAGCTCAACTTACAAGGGTTTGCTCTTCCTGCAAACCCATTCTAATTCCATCATTTCTCCAGTTTCTTTGAGAAGTTCACCGGATCTGCTTCCTTCTCTGTTTCAGAGCAAATCTGACCGAAAACCAAGAAACCCAGAGGCAGCGCTGGGTTTCCAATCAGTTTAGAGTTCAGGTACAGCCCGGAAACAAGCCTTCGACCCACTGAGTCCACACCGACCAGCAATCCCCGCACATTAACTCTACCCTACACACACCAGGGGCAATTTTACATTTATACAAAGCCAATTAACCAACAAACCTGTATGTCTTTGAAGCTTGGGAGGAAACGGAAGATCTCGGAGAAAACCCACGTGGTCTCGAGGAGAGCATACAAACTCTGTAAATACAGCACCTGTAGTCGGGATTGAACCCTGGTCTCTGACGCTGCAAGTGCTGTAAGGCAGCAACTCTACACTGCGCCACTGTGCCACCCTTTTAAACCTGCACCGTCAACACGGTGACTTTGTCATCCTTACTCACAACTTCTCCTCACTCACTATCCTTTTGATTTTACACGCCTCCCTCAACCCCTCCTACTCACCCCCACCGGCCTGCCCAAATGGCTTGTGTAGGAACGAACTGCAGATGCTGGTTTACACCAAAGATGGACCTAAAATGCTGGAGAAACTCAGCAGGACAGGCAGCATCACTGGAGCGAAGGAATGGATGATGTTTCCTGTCGAGATCTTTCTTCAGACTGATGTCAGGGGAGTTATCTATACACTTACAGATTTCCTTGTCTATACACTTCCTTATCTATGTACCTCCAACTCCCCTGATATCTGTCTGAAGCGTCCAAACCAGAAACGTCACCCATTCCTTCTCTCCAGACATGCTACCTGTCCTGTTGAGTTACTCCAGCATTTTGAGTCTATCTAAGACAATACAGGGACCAGACAATCCAACTGGAACCAAGTGGAGCTTTACAGCCCCCACCTGGCTGTGAGCCCATAAACAAGGCTTCCTCAACAGTCTGAAGGGCCTGTCCCACTTACAAATATTTTTTCGGCACTGCCAGCACCAGCGGTGACCAGAAAAAAGTACAACTCTTTAGACGACTACTCACGACCATATAGGCGTCACGTGTCGACAGGTCTGGAGCCATGGGAGGGAGAGGCTGAGGCTGCGGTCTGGGGGAGGGAGAGGACGAGGCTGCTGCCTAGTCCTTGCCCCAGGTCCCGCTCCTCTCCCTCCCCGTGGGCCCGGAGCAGCAGCCCGCGGATGCCACACCGGCTCAAACCCCAGCCCAGGGCCCGGAGCTGCGCTCAGGGTCTAGTCCGTCTGTGTCCGCTCCCCAGCGCTCAAAGCCCGGGCCCGGCTACAGCCCCGAGGCTCAGCCCACACCAGGCATCTTCACCTTCCCTCTCATTTACCCTCTCCTCCTCCCTCAATCACCTCTCCCTCCCTCAGTCATTCCCTTCCTCTCTCCATAACCCCTCTCTCTCCCTGCTCTCCCACTCCTCACCTCTAGCATATCCCATCCCACTCCCCCCCCCTCACGATTTTTAATGTAAATGAGATTTGAGATTCCATCGTGATGTCATTGACAGGCAGGGCAAGTAGAAGCGTGCTTTAAAAGTAGTTTTTGTAAAGTTTCAAATGTCAATAACTTGTACAATATTTCTTTAAAGTGTGCAGTTAGTTAATTCAGCGGTGAAGCACCCGCCCCTGTGCTCTGACAGCGCTGCCGTTTAAGGGGAGGTAGTCAAGGGGGTGAAGCTGGGACCCGCCCCTGTCTGCAGGGCCCCCGGCGCAGGGAGGAGCGGTCACCTATGCGGGGCCAGGGACAGACACGGCAGACAGACAGACTCACCGAGTGACGGTCCCTGCGGGGTCCGAGCGGCAGAAGCTGCCCTGCGGCGCCGGGAACAAGGAGCGGGAGCGTGGCTACTTCAACCACTCCCCTTCTGGTCGCCGCCTGTCCTCGCCGCACCTAGAGTATAGTATAGTATAGTAGATGATGGTAAATGATGGTAGATGAGGGTTGGGTAGGGAAGGGTAGGGTAGAGTATAGCTGAGCTGAGCAGAGCTGAGCTGAGCAGAGCAGACACCAGACACGACCTCCTCCAACGCCGTCTGTCTGTGTCTGTGTCTGTTTCTATGTCCCGCCCCCCAGTACCGCTGCCCATTGTCTGCATCGTTCAAAATGCTACATTCTAGAGTGTTAGTTTGTGTCACGGCTCCAACCCCCGGGGGGGGGGGGGGGGGGGGGACAGGAACCGTGACAACTGCGGCACCACCACCCCCACATTCCAACCTCACCCTCACCTCCCCTCCCTCATCCCCACCTCCACACAATAGCCTCACTCTGACTATGAAATAGTGGCACATTTGGATAGCAGTAGCAGGATCGGTCCGAGTTCTTTGAGGATGTAACTAGGAAAATAGACAAGGGAGAGCCAGTGGATGTAATGTACCTGGACTTTCAGAAAGCATTTGATAAGGTCCCACATAGGAGATTAGTGGGCAAAATTAGAGCGCATGGTATTGGGGGTAGGGTACTGACATGTATAGAAAATTGGTTGGCAGACAGGAAACAAAGAGTAGGGATAAATGGATCCCTTTCAGAATGGCAGGCAGTGAATAGTGCGATATTGCAAGGCTCGGTGCTGGGACTTCAGCTATTTACAATACACATTAATGATTTAGATGAAGGGATTAAAAGTAACATTAGCAAATTAGCAGATGATACAAAGCTGGGTGGCAGTGTGAACTGTGAGGATGATATGAGAATGCAGGGAGACTTGGACAGGTTGGGTGAGTGGGCAGATGCATGGCAGATGCAGTTTAATATGGATAAATGTGAGGTTATCCACTTTGGTAGCAAAAACAGAAAGGAAGATTATCTAAATGGTGTCAAGTTGGGAAAAGGGGAAGTAACACAAGATCTGGGGGTCCTTGTTCATCACTCACTGAAAGTAAGCATGTAGGTACAGCAGGCAGTGAAGAAAGTGAATAGCATGATGGCCTTCAAAACAAGAAAAGTTGAGTATAGGAGCAAAGAGGTCCTTCTGCAGTTGTACAGGGCCCTAGTGAGACTACACCTAGAGTATTGTGTGCAGTTTTGGTCTCCAAATCTGAGGAAGGACATTCTTGCTATCGAGGGAGTGCAGCGTAGGTTCACCAGGTTAATTCCTGGGATAGCGGGACTGTTATATGTTGATGGAATAGAGCGTCTGGGCTTGCATAGTCTGGAATTTAAAAGGATGAGAGGGAATCTTATTGAAACATATAAGATTATTGAGGGTTTGGAGATGCTAGGCAAGAAACATGTTCCCGATGTTGGGAGAGTCCAGAACCAGGGGCCACAGTTTAAGAATGAGGGGTCAGCCATTTAGACGGCGATGTGGATTTTTTTTTCACACAGTTGCAAATCTGGGGAATTCTCTACCTCAGAAGGCAGTGGAGGTCAATTCTCTGGAGGCTTTCAAGAGAGAGTTAGCTAGAGGTCTTAAAGATAGCAGTCAATGGATATGGGGAGTAGGCAGGAACGGGGTACTGATTGTGGATGATCAGCCATGATCATAGTGAATGGCGGTGCTGACTCAAAGGGCCAAAGGGCCTATTCCTGCACCTATTGTCTATTGACCCCTCCTGATCCCAACACAGCAGCACCACCCCCCTCCCACACCTTCACACTCCCACATCCTTACCCCTTTCACCTCCTACACCCCCACCAACCCTCATACCACCAATACCTTGACAACAGCAGCACCACACTGACCTCCGCCACCCTGACCTCAACATAACAGCACCACCCCCTCACTCACCACCCTGACCATCACACACCAGCACCACAGCAGCAGCACAACCCTGACCCAGATCCCCGCCCCCCTGACCCCCTCACAAACAGCACCAGCACCCCCCCTGATCCCCACCCTCACAACACCCCCCACCATATCCACCCCCGCTCCCCTACCCCCACACACCCCTCTCGCCCACCCCCACCACTCCACACCCCCATCCCTCCATCCTCGCGCCACACCGCCACTCCTCACCCACCATCCCCCCCGCACCCCCACCAACCCGAACGCTCAGCAACCCCCATCAACCTCAATCTCTCCCAACACCTCCAGCGACCATCCACCACTACTCCCCTCACCCACACTCCCCTCCATCCCCATCACCCCGCCACCAACCCCACCCCACACCCTGATACTACCCCCGCACACCACCACCAGCCACACCCCCCAATCCCCATTACTACCCGCGACCCTTCAATCATTTCCCACCACCTCTACCAACCCACCACCACTCCCACACCCACCCCCCAACACCTTCACTCAGTCCGCCTGGACCTACCACATCTCCCGGTTGCTAAACACTTTAATTCTCCTTCCCATTCCCACTCAGACCTTTCTGTCCTCGGTCTCCTCCATTGTCAGAGTGAAGCTAAATGCAAATTGGAGGAACAGCATCTCATATTTCGCTTGGGCATCTTACAGCAAAGAATATTGATTTATCTAACCAAGTAACGCCGGTATTCCCTCTCTCTCCATCCCTCCCCCACCCAAGTCACACCAGTTTCTCGTTTTCACCCAACAAACAGCTAACAATGGCCTGTTTCCTTCATCATTGTTACTTTTTTGCATATCTTTCATTCATTGTTCTATATCTCTCCACATCATCATCTATATCTCTCATTTCCCTTTCCCGTGACTTTCAGTCGGAAGAACTGTCTCGGCCCGAAACGTCCATTCCTTCTCTCCAGACATGCTGTCTGTCCCACTGAGTTACTCCAGCTTTATGTGTCTACTAGACTGAGTGGGACCCGTTTGGTCCCATGTTCACTCGGGAGGGCTGGTCCCCCAACACAATATTCCACCTCTCCACCAATTTCAATATTGGTGGCCAGTGGGGAGGGGGGGGGGGGCCTTTCTGGAGCACTAGTATGGGTGTTGTGGGCTGAAGGGACTGGTATCCAGAAGGCTAGTATGAACATTGTGGGCCGAATGGATTCTTGGGCTGGCAGCTCAGTCAGTCAAGCCTGGTGTGCTGGCAGCTCACTCACTCACGGCTGGTGGGCTGGCAGTTGACTCGCAGCTATTCCTTGAAATTCCATTTCAAGCAGAGTGCAGGCCACCAAATTCAAATGAAGGTTCCTACCATTGCAAGCAGGGTGCAAGGCCACCAAATTCAAAAGCAGTTTCCTACCATTCAAACAGGGAGCAAGGCCACCAAATGTAAATGCAGTTTCCTACCATTTGAAGCAGGGTGCAAGGCCAGCAAGGTGACCTCTCTCTCCCCCATCTTGCAGAGACTGAGCCACGCCCACACTTCCGGGTTCTATAGTCCGCCCCCCCTCCCACCAGAAGGGGCGTGGCCTTCATGGCGGTGATTGACAGGAGAGAGAATCTCAACATTTTTTAAAACACTAATAACTCTTTTATTTTTCATCGATGGGAAAAATCCTCTTGTCCTGCGCAGAGGAGGGTGCTCTGAGTATGATGGCCAAAAATCACAGCCGTAAGTGGTTGTGTTTTGTCTAAAATCAATATGCAGTGCAAACAGGAAGTGGTCAAGATGAGACTTTTAATTATATAGATCTTCGGTTTAAACCAGCATCTGCGGTTCCTTCCTACGCATTTTGTCTGCTATTTCAAGTGCTCGCCCCTTCATGTAAAATGTACTTCCAATGTTTATCTTCATTTCTTCATCGAACCACCTTAAATCAATACATTCTGGTTATCGCAATCACACCCTTCACAGCTGGGACTGCTTCCCTGATGCACCCAAAGGGAACCCACACATTCAGAGGGAGAGCGTGCAAACTCCACACAGGCAGCCCCCGAGGTCAGGATTGAACCGGGGTCAGAGGAGCTGCGAAAAGGTGGCTCCACAAGCTGCACCACAGTGCTGTTACTGCTCCTCCTGCCCCTCAGCTCTAAGAAAACATCCTCGGCTTCCCTTTCCCACCCACATACACACATGAAGGGTCTCGATCTGAAACGTCTCCCATTCCTTCTCTCCAGGGATGTTGCCTGTCCCGCTGAGTTACTCCAGCATTTTGTGTCTGCCACACATAATTCCTCATCTCTCGAGAGCGCCTGTAAATCCTTCTGAGCCCTCTCCAAACCTCACAATCCTTCTGTACCTGAATTTCTGGAATTGGGCACAGGACTCAAGCCAGGCTTCATATAATGCCTTATAGATGTAACTTCCCGGTTGTGTACGCTGTGTGCTTCATGAAATGCTTTGTTAACCGCCCAGACCAATTTGAATATTTTTCTCCCATATTGCAGCCTCTTTGATCAGAGATGCCAACCTTCCAGAGCACAAATCAGTAATCATAAGGCTAAAAATCAGTAATTTGGAGACAAAATCAGTAATTTTTTGCGCGAAGCAATTTTTTTTCTGCATGATGGCAAGCGCGGCTCCCACAGGCAAGCGATAGCGCATAATGTTAACATTAACATACCTGTATGTTCATTAGTTGGTATTACATAAACATGTATTAACTCACCATTGAAAATGCTCTATTGAAAGACTGGATGAACGAGTTCATTATCAATATGTCTTGATATGTTTATACACACACACTCACACATATATACGCGCACACACACACACACACACACACACACACAGACACACTCACACACACAGACACACTCACACACACACTCACACACACTCCAGTGATGGAAATGGGTTTAGGAACTAAGGGTACTCTGGGTCCGTGAAGCTGAGGTTGGGAAGGAGGGGGGGGGGGGGGGGGGACTCTGTCTCTGTCTGTGTGTGTGTGTTGGCTGCAGCCATCGTCTGCTTTAGTGAGGGAAGCAGATCGGTGATTGATCAAAAGGCCCCTAGGAGACTGTCTGATTGGCTGCCAAGTGACCAGCGCATTATGTGATTGTACACAATGTCCTTGGAGACGGCGGCTGATTGGGCGGGAGGAGACCGATTTATTGATTGGACGGGAATTTTAAGGGTAGCTGGTCGGTGATTGGACGCAACCCCCTTAGAGACAGTCGTTGATTGGCCACCAAATAATCGGGCGCGAAAAAATAAAAATAGGAAAACAATATAATCGAAATTACGATTTAAATCGGAAGAATATCATGCCTGATCTGCAGCAAAGATACTAGTATCCGCTCTAGTATCTTTGATCTGCAGTTCCTTCCTATTGAAGAAGAACCCTGGCCCGAAACAACTCGTAATCCATTCCCTCCACAGATGCCGCGAAGCCCGCTGAGTTCCTCCAGCACTCTGTGTTTTTTTATTTAACTCTTGAAATTTAAGTTAGACATACAGCTGGAGTAACTCAACGGGACAGGCAGCGACTGGAGAGAAGACTCTTTTTCAGACTGAACTGAACTCTCGTCGGTGAGAGTACTTGTGATTATCTGCAGAAGGATCTCGACCAGAAAAGTCATCCACTCCCCAGAGCCGGCGCCCGTCCCACTGAGCCACCCCAGCCCCCCCACCTCCCTTATAATTTCCGTACTTTTTCTATAGCTGCCACCCATTTGATGTCATCCTGCACCCTGCTCCTGGTCCCGGCCCGCGCCGATCTGCGTGTGTGTGTGTGTGTCGGAGTCTGAGCGGAGAAGCGCCGGCACCAAGAGTGAGTGAATGCATGGACAGACGGACGAAAGCAACCATCGTAGAGCGCAATAGGTGACATTTTGGGCAGAGACCCTTCTTCAGACTGACAATCAAGGGAAAGGGAAACGGGAGGCATATCTTCCATTCGTTTGTCCTTAGTGCCATCTATATCTATTGTTCCTCTTTCCCCTGACGGTCTGAAGAAGGGTCTCAATCCGAAATGTCATCTATGATCGTTCCTTTCGCCCGTCTGTCCGATTGTTCGCTCGTCCTTGGATTAAGTAGCGCAGGATAAAGCTGGGAATTCATGCACAGGATGGAAACTGGAAACTGGAACGTAGGAGAACGTCGTCCCTCTGCGTACCCCCCCATTTCCATCACTGGCACTCACACACTCACACACACACACTCACTCACACATTCCCAAACACACACAACAAGTATGTGCTAACTTAAAATCGGCAAAATCCGGGATTTACGATATGAAAATCGTACCGCCCGTAATTGGCCAATTTTCCGTAGAAATTACGGGAAATCCGTACCAGTTGGCATCTCTGTTTGATGGTTAAATGCCAAGGATGTCATTATGACTTCCACGGCCATGCATCATTTCATAGACCAGCACTGCCCAGCGGTTACAGAGGCATTGCAACAGCAGATGGTAATTGTGAGGTGACGTTTTTGGATGGAATAATAATGTTAGTATGTAGAGGAAGCACCTAGACACAAAGCCAGAGCTGCTGCCACACAACGCCAGAGAACCAAGTTCATTCCTGACCTCGGATGCTGTCTGCATGGAGTTTGCACGTTCTCCCTGTGACCGTGTGGGTTTCCTCCAGGTGCTCTGGTTTCCTCCCACATCCCAAAGACATGCAGGTTTGTAGGTTGATTGGCCCACTGTAAATTTTTCCCTTGTGTGCAGAGAGTGGATGAGAAAGTTTGATAACATAGAAATAGTATGAATGGGCAAATTGATGGTCAGCGTGGACTCAGTGGGCCAAAGGGCCTGTTTTCATGCTGTATCTTTAAACTAAACAGTGAATGGTAGGGCACAAAAATGCTGGAGAAACTCAGCAGGTGAAGCAGCATCTATGGAGCGAAGGAATATGTGGCATTTCAGGTCGAGACCCTTCTTCAGACCCTTTAAGTATAATTTGCCAGCCAACCTAGCCAATTCCCACCTCATTCCATCAAAGTTACCTTTCTTTAAGTTCAGGACACTTGTCTCTGAATTAAACATGTCACTCTCCATCTTAATGCAGAATTCTACCATATTAAGCTCCCTGATGCCCAAGGGGCTTTGCACAACAAGATTGCTAACTAATTTTCCTCATTACACAATACCCAGTCTAGGATGGCCTGCCCTCTCGTTGGTTCCTCTACATCATCGTCTCTCAACCTTTTAACCCTTGCGGAACCCTTGAAATAATTTTAATGTCTCAGGCAACCCCTACATAAAAATTATTATATATCTTTATTAATCTTTCTTTCTCTTTCATAAACGTAAAGTTCATAAGGCAAACATAATATATATTTCTGATAACTGGTTTTATGTGTGGTGAAATCACACACCCTTGTCGCACTCCAACTGCAGTGGTAAACCAATCTGTTAGTTCCCCATTCACTTTTACAGCACTTGTAGATTTCTGCTAAATGCTATTAGTGGCCTTATCATTTTGTTGGAAAAACCAAAGAAACCAAGTGCCTTCCACAATCCCCCCTGCCACACAGAATCAGAGGTCTTTTCGAAGTCGATATAGCAACAGAAGAGTCCTTTTTTCTTTTCAAGGTGTTTTTCCATTGTTTGTCTTGGAGTGAACAGTTGATCAATGGTTGACCAACCTGGTCTAAACCCTGCTTGGGCTTCTGATAGAATTTCTTCTGCCCTTTTCATGATGCGTCTTTGAAGTATTAGGATGAGTATTTTGCATGAATGACTAAGCAGGCTGATTCCCTTACAATTGCCACAGTCTAGCTTGTCTTTTTTCTTGTAGATTGGTGTAACGATTCCCTTTCCCCAGTCATTGGGAAATTCTTCTGCGTCCCATATTTTCTTGCACAGTTTGTGTATAATATCAACTCCTTTGTCTCCAGCTGCTTTGAGTTCTTCTCCAGTAATGCTGTCATAGCCCGGGGCTTTTCCATCAGAAAGCTTTCTAATTGAGCTGACGATCTCGTCGTGCAGAATAACTGGTTCCACAGTAGTGATTGGTATTTGGGGGATGGTATTTTTGAATTCTTCGTCAACTGGGTTTTGCTTGTTGTAGAGGTCTTGGAAGTTCTCTTTCCATCTTCCTTTGACATCATCAATTTTAGTGAGTATTTCTCCCTCTTTGCTTTTTACCGTCTGCATTTTGGTGGTTGATTTCCTTGTAATTTTCTTAATTGTTGAGTAAACTTCGTTGGATTTAGCAGCTTGATGCGCTTGGTCTACTTTGACGCATAACTCTTTGAGCCACTTGTCACGGCATCCTTTGGTTTTTCTCTTCATTTCACGATTTAGATAGCTGTGTCTGCTTCGTTTGGTTGGATCAAGAAGTTTCTCTTGTTTGGCTTCGCTTCTTTCCTCAGCAAGCTGGATAACTTCTTCACTGATCCAGGGTTTTTCCTTTTGGCTCTTTTTGTATCTGAGAACTTTCTTTGATGTCTCACTAATGGGATTTTTAATTTCTTTCCACATGCTTTCTATGTCGCAATCGTCCTGCTCCATAAGTGGAGCAAAGCCTCCTCCAATTTCAATTTCATTATCACTTCTAGTATCTGGGTTTTTGAGTCTGAAGATATCATACTGCTTTGGATATTTGGCTTTCTTGATTGTATGGAATTTCATGCGTATATTAGCAATTGCAAGCTGATGGTCAGATCCAATGTCAGTGCTTCTGGCATTTTGCAGTTTTTCCACTTATTGCTTATCATGATGTAGTCTATGTTGTTGTGTGTTGCGTGATCTGGAGATCCCCATGTCCATTGTCTGAAATCCTTTTTCTGTTTAAACATTGTGTTATTAATACAAAAGTCATTTACAGCACAGAAATTCAGACGTTTTTCACCGCGCTGGTTTACTTGGCCATATCCATGTTTGCCGATGGTATTTTCCCCATTGTTGCTAGTTGGTTCCGACTTTGGCATTGAAGTTTCCCATGATGATGAGGACCACTTTTCAGAGTTCCATTAACAGTACTTTGGAGAAGATCATAAATTCATCAATCATTTCTTCTGAACCAGCTGAGTTTGGGGCGTATACTTGTAGAATGGTCATTGCTCCGTTCTGTGTTTTCAATCTTATCGATATGAAGTGTGCTGAAATTGGGATATATGCAAGAAGTGCATTTTGTGCTGTCTTAGTAAGAATAAGTGTGACTCCTGCGAGGTGTTTGGGTCATTTCCTGCACATAAAATCTTGTATCTTTGATTGGAAAATTCCCCTGATTCAGTCCATTGGCTTTCTGCTACTCCCGAAATTTCCCAATGAAAGTTTTCCATTTAATTTCAACGTTTCCTTCCTGGTACAGTGTTCGAACATTCCATGTTCTGACACCAATAGTCTTTTTTTGCGGTTAGTAGAGCCACCTTTACCTGTGGTTTATCAACATCAACTCCGTTAATTTGGGCCCGATTTGGTGTTAATCCTGCTCTGGGAGGTCCATCAAATCTTCGGATTAGGTTTGGAGTTGCTGCGTCATTCTGCTCTACGTGTAGGCCCGTAGGAAGAGATGGCTGGTTAGTATAATCAGGGGCTGAAACCATGGTGCTGTGTTGGCTATTCATCATGATGCAGTTTTACTCATAAGTACAGAGCTGCCAACATTGGAATTTCCCAATCAGGGAGATTTTTGCGAGCGAAGGAATCGAGCACTTGCGGGTGGGGTCCAGGGGCTCATGAAGCTCATGGGTTTTAGCCATTCTGACACCCTTTCTTTGCACGAATTTTCAATGATTCCTGACTGTATTCGCACTAAATTATTTGATAATTATTGATATAGATCTATTTAGTCAGTACCATATTAAACGTACAGTATGTATTTGGAATTACAATAAGAATCTTGGTTTCTTACCTTTTATGCCTACTTAAAATTCCCTGCTGGGTGAGGAGGACTGGGGAGTAGATGTACGATGTAGATGCACTCCTTGCTTGCAATGAATAGAGGTGTGAATGGATGCACATCATCCTTCAGCTACAAAAGCTGGCAAACACGCCATTGTTGCTTTTAGAGTACTTTGTGACAGGATTATTTTCTCCCTCTTTCTAAAGACTTTATTTCTATCAACATTTTGAAAGTCCAACACTTCCATGTTTACAGCTAAATGCAACCCAAAATTTGTATCAAACTACACTGATTTATTGTGGCTGTGTAAGGCAGGAGGCTTGTAAAGTGACCACTAGCCATCCTGTTTAGTTTAGTTTAGAGATACAGCACGGAAACAGGCCCTTCGGCCTACCCAGTCTGCGCCGACCAGCGACCCTCCCACACCAATCCTAGTTTATAAACTATCCTGGCTTATATTCAGTGGAATTTAGAAGGATGAGATGGGATCTTATAGAAACATATGAAATTCTTAAGCGACTGGACAGGCTGGATGCAGGAAAAATGTACCTGATGTTGCGGGAGTCCAGATCCAGGGGTCACAGTTTAAGACTAAGGGGGAAGCCATTTAAGATATAGCTCTTACGGCTAACGCAATCAAGGGACATGGGGAGAAAGCAAGAATGGGGTACTATTTTGGATGATCAGCAATGATCATATTGAATGACAGTGCTGGCTGGAAGGGCCAAATGGCCTACTCCTGCACCTATTTTCTATGTTTAGAGATACAGCGCGGAAATAGGCCCTTCATCCCACAGAGTCAGCGCCGACCAGCGATCGCTCCGCACATTAACGCTATCTTACACACACTAAGGACAATTTACACATACACCAAGCCAATTAATCTACATACCTGTACGTCTTTGGAGTGTGAGAGGAAAACCGGTTACGGGGAGAACGTAAAACTCCGTACAGATAAGCACCCGTAGTTGGGATTGAACCCGGATCTCCGCTGCTGAAAGCGCTGTAAAGCAGCAGCTTTGCAGTTGCGCCAAAGTGCCACCATGTTTCTATATTTCCTAAACACACTTGGGACAATTTACTTTTATACCAAGCCAATTAACCTACAAACCTGTTAAAGAAGGAACTGCAGATGCTGGAGAATCGAGGGTACACAAAAGGCTGGAGAAACTCAGCGGGTACAGCAGCATCTAAGGAGCGAAGGAGATAGGCGACGTTTCGGGTCGACACCCTTCTTCAGACCGAAGAAGGGTCTCGACCCGAAACGCCGCCTATCTCCTTCGCTCCTTAGATGCTGCTGCACCCGCTGAGTAACCTACAAACCTGTTCGTCTTTGGAGTGTGGGAAGAAACCATAGTCAGGATCTTACCCGGATCTCTGGCTCTGTGAGGCAGCAACAACTGTTGCGCCAGTGCGCCGCTCCTATTAAAAGATCACTTTCACAAATCTTTGCTCACCTGGCCTTGTCTTTTCCCTCCATCAGCCAGATGCTGGCTCTCCTCCTCAGCTGTAAACCTGGCTTGCAATACCCAAATCCTAAGAGAGGTGAAAGACAACAGGGAAATTATCATCAAACCAGCAGAAAAGGGGAAGAACAGAGTTGTCATGGACAAACAACAATACTTATCCGAGGCACACAATGAGGTAAAACAGAGCACTGCACTGCTGACAAAGCCCATCTATAAGGAAACACTAATGAAAATTGAAGACATTTTACAATTCCTCAACAAATCATGGCGCATTTATAAGTTTAGTTTAGAGATAGACAATAGGTGCAGGAGTAGGCCATTCGGCTGTTCGCGCCGCTATTCAATACGATCATGGCCACCCAGCTTTGTGTCATCTGCAAATTTGCTAATGCTACTTTTAATCCCTTCATCTAAATCATTAATCTATATTGTAAATAGCTGCGGTCCCAGCACCAAGCCTTGCGGTGCCCCACTAGTCACTGCCTGCCATTCTGAAAGGGAACCGTTTATCCCGTCTTTGTTTCCTGTCTGCCAACCAATTTTCTATCCGTGTCAGTACCCTACCCCCAATACCATGTGCTCTAAATTTGCCCATTATTCTCTTATGTGGGACCTTTTCAAATGTTTTTGGAAATGTCCAGGTACACTACATCCACTGGCTCTCCCTTGTCCATTTTCCTAGTTACATCCTCAAAAAATTCAAGAAGATTAGTTAAGCATGATTTCTCCTTCGTAAATCCATGCTGACTCGGACCGATCCTGTTACTGCTATCCAAATATGCAGCCAAGGGGCTCCAGCCCCAGGACATCGGGAGCACTGCAGCGGTCGAGGGGCTCCAGCCCCAGGACAGCAGGAGCAGTGCAGCGGTCGAGGGGCTCCAGCCCCAGGAGACAGGGATCATCACAGCGGCCAATGGGCCCCAGGTCCGGGCGACCGGGAGCAGCGCAACGGCTGATGGGCCCCAGCTCCGGGCGACCAGGAGCATTGCAGCGGCCAATGGGCCCCAGCTCCAGGCAACCGGAAGCACTGCAGCGGCCAATGGGCCCCAGCTCCGGGCGACTGGGAGCAGCGCAGAGGCCATTGGGCCCCAGCTCCGGGTTTCTGGGAGCAGTGAACCAGCCATCTTGACCCAGCTACAGGAGACGGAGGAAGCGGCGTGCCCAAAAGGGGGTGGAACGAGAAGGCCCCCCCAACGACACCTTTGGTTACGCCACCTGAAACGCACCTAACCGAGGATGCCGGTGCTGGATTCCTGATCCCAGGATAGCTGAGTCAATTCACTGAAGCGGTGGGAATGAGGGGACACGGAAATGGTCAGTGACTCTAAAGACAATGGAGCTCAAACTGGCATCTTTAAACGTGCGCAGTATAAAGAGCACTGCGCGATGTGTAAATGCCTTACAGTACCTGGCCAAGGTCAAGGCAGCTGTGACCTTTCTTCAGGAGTGCGGGCTGCCACACACTCTGCTGCTATCGGAGGTGGTCGCGATGGTGGCCCCACGGACTGTCGGTGTGGTCGTGGGACAATGACTGTCGTGCTTCCGGCCTGGGGAACTTGCTGCGGGGAGGGAACTTCGCCATCACTGAGGTCAGGGAGGTGGTTGGGGGGGGTCTCCTTGTGGTGGATGTTATGTACCGTTGCTCTCCGTTCCGGCTGATAAATGTGTATGCCTCAAACACGCAGAGCGAGCGGCTGGCCGTTCTCCAGCAGCTTCCAGTGCTGCTGACCACGTCCCGGCAGCTCATTCTGGCCGGTGACTTCAGCTGGATGATCCGGCAGTGCCGACAACAGACTGGACAGCACGTCCAAGTTCCTGATGGAGATGGTAAAAGATGCAAAGCTGCGCGACGCCTTCAGCGACGCAGCAGGCGGGTCCCAGCCGCGGTTCACCTGGTCGCGATCGGACGGTTTAGCCCGATCTCGGATAGACTTTGTCTTCATGACGAAGGCCGTCACGGTGAGACACACTGACCTTACGCCGGTGTTCTTCTCCGATCACTGCCTCCTTCAGGCTTCCTGTCACCTACAGGTGGATCGGAAGGCAGGCAGAGGTACGTGGAAGTTAAACATGAACCTGTTGACCCCAGAGAACATCGAGGAGCTAAAGAGGGACTACGCATGTTGGAGAACGGTGAGGCCCCACTTTGACTCCCCGACACGCTGGCGGGAAGCAACCAAGGAGAACATTAAGAGGTTCTTCATAATTAAAGGGGTTCAGAGAGCAAGACAGAGTCAGAGGGAATTGTGCCAACTCCAGACAGATTTCCAACAACTGCTCCTTCTGCAGTCGAGAGGGGTGGATGTGAGGGAGGAACTTAGAGAGGTAAAGGACCGGCAAGCTCGGCTCTTTACCTCTGAATCCTCCAAGATCATCTTCCGATCCAGGGTCCGCCATGTGGAGCAGAATGAGACGTGCTCACGTTTCTTCTTCCATAAGGTTCACAGAGGGAGCTCTGTGATGAACAGCCTTAGGGAGGAGGACGGCTCGGTAGCATCCTCACAGACAGACATGCAAAGCCTTTTACACAGATTTGTATGACCAAAAGGCCACAGACAGTACCTCCTCCCAGAACTTCCTGTCCTCGATCACGGAGGTCTTGGAGGACAGCAAGCGGGAGAATCTGGACCAACCACTGACCCTAGAGGAGCTGACTGGCTCCATCCGTTCGTTTGACTCGAGTAAAACTCCCGGAAGTGATGGCTTACCGGCCGAGTTGTATTCGGCTCTGTGGGACTGGATGAGCTCGGACCTGCTAGAAGTGTACAATGACATGCTTCTAGCTGGCAGCGTCAGACTCCATGAGGAAGGGCAACATCACTCTAATCTGCAAGCAGAAGGGAGAGATGAAGGACATAAAGAATTAGAGAACCATAACACTCTTGAATGTAGACTACAAGATCCTGTCCAAGGCCATCGCCAACCGGGTCAAGTCTGCTCTGGGACAGGTGATCAACCCGGACCAAACCTGTGCTGTACCTGGCAGGAAAATCTCGGACAGCCTAGCGCTGCTGAGAGATACCAGCGCCTACTTGCAGGACAGACGGGTGGATGCCTGCCTAGTCAGCTTGGACCAGGAGAAGGCCTTCAACAGGATTTCGTACACGTACATGAGGGACGTGCTCTCCAAAATGGGTTTTGGGGAGGGAATCAGGAATTGGATCAAACTGCTCTACACCAACATCCGTAGTGCGGTCCAAATCAATGGGTGGGAATCAGACAGTTTCCCTGTAAGGTCTGGAGTCAGGCAGGGTTGCCCTCTCTCTCTCCTGTCTTGTTTGTCTGCTGTATTGAACCCTTTGCTGAATCCATCAGGAAGGATGCGAGCACAAGAGGAGTGACATTGCCAGGCAGTGGGGGCATTCAAGTAAAAACCTCCCTGTACATGGACAATGTCGCTGTCTTCTGCTCGGATCCAGGGTCGGTCCGCATACTGATTAGTATGTGCGATCAGTTTGAGTCCGCCACGGGAGCCAGGGTGAATCGCAGGAAGAGCGAGGCCCTGCCCGACAGATCTTCCGTCCCCTTCACCATCAAGCCTGACTTCTTGAAGATGCTGGGGATCTGGTTCGGGGGGGCTGAGGCGTGTAACAAGAATTGGCTGGAGCTGATAGCCAGGGTGGGGAGGAAGCTGGAGCTGTGGAGGCAACGCTCACTCTCCATAACGGAAAGAATTTTGTCATCAGGTGAGAGGTGCTCTCGGGGCTGCTGTACTTGGCACAAGTGTGGCCTCTCCCTCCCTCCTATGCCACAGGGATCACCCGGACCGTCTTTCAGTTAATCTGGGGGTCGATGATAGACCGGGTGCAACGGGCCACAATGTACAAGTCGGCAGACAACGGGGGTAAAAGCGTGCCCAACGTCGCCCTCACCCTGATGGCCACCTTCGTGTGTGGCTGCATCAGGCGGAGTGTAGAGCCAAGGCACGTGGGCACCAAGTGTCACTACCTGTCCCCGGTGTTGCGAAGTATGGGCCTGGCGCAGATGCCACGCAATGTGGCAGTCAGCTGGACATTGCCGCCCCATCTGTCGTCTGTGGAAAGGTTCTTCCGGACCAACGCCTTTGACCACATGCCCATTGGACAGTGGTCAGCACAGAATGTCCTGCACCGTCGGAACCTCACTGCCAGCGCACGCTGCCCTCGGGAGGGCTGCTATGGAGAGGAGACGGTTGTCCACCTCTTTGCAGAGTGTGGATTTGCTAAAAGAGTCTGGAGGGTCCCTGGTACACGTTATCCCGAACAGCTCCGTCACAGAGGACTCTGTTATTTACGGACTGTTCCCAGGGACACATTCAGAGACTGACATCGAGTGCTGCTGGAGGGTCATCAACTCGGTGAAAGACGCCCTTTGGTCTGCCCGAGCGTTGTTCACCACCCAGCAGAGCGAGATGTCCGTCAGGGAATGTTGCCGACTGACCCGCTGCAGACTGCAGGAGTACGTGCTGAGGGACGCATTGAAGCTCGGTGCAGCCAATGCCAAGGCTCGGTGGGGTAGGGCCACAGTCTAGGGTCCTTCCACTGATGGACATGGGGGGTACGGTATGGTGGAGACGCCCCTCAAAATAACGGAAGGTATCCCACGCCAGTGTGCCACATGAGGGGCACGGGTGGGGGACACATTTGTGAAATTTGGGGAAAAGAAATGTATAAACTGTATTGATCAATTTGTATAGCCTCCAAAAATGTCGGGTGGATTTTCCGCAAGTTTTATGTATTGTATATATTTATCATTTGAATAAAGTCTATTTTGAAATTTTAAAAAAAGTCCATGATTTCTAGAGCCACTTCCTTAAGTACCCTGGGATGCAGACCATCATGCACTGGAGATTTATCAGCCTTCAGTCCCATCAGTTTATTCAACACCATTTCCTGCCTGATGTGAATTTCCTTCAGTTCCTCCGTTACACTAGATCAGGGGTGGGGAACCTTTTTACGTTGGAATGTTGCATTGTTAGCTGTAATCTAATAAGGCCGCATCCAAGAAACTTCAATTAGATATACTTCAAAATGTACATTATTTGGTAAAAATCTATCTACCTACCTACTAACTTCAAGAAAATGAAAAAAACTTTGTTCATTCTAAAGTTAACTATCAATGACTTTGTTGTGACTGCTTTCTAGAGTCTTGAGTCGCATTAGAACTAAATCATGAGCATAACAGGTGTTAAAATAGCCCTCATGACTTACTAATGTTTTAATTGTGGCCGTCAGTCGGGGAGGATTATTTCGTTGAATCTTCTTTTATTCTTTGGTATTTTAAATACGTTCATTTTAAGATAAAAATAAAAATAATAGAAGATGAATAAAAACATTAATAAAAATAAAAGGATTTGTTCTACAAAATTTGGATTCATTCGAAAGGCCGCACTTAATGGCCCAGAAGGCCGCATACGGCTTTAAGGCCGCAGGTTCCCCATCCCTGCCCTAGATCCTCTAGCCACTAGTACATCAGGAGATTGTTTGTGTCCTCCTTAGTGAAGATGGATCCAAAGTACCTGTTTAACTCGTCTACCATTTCCTTGTTCCCCATAATCAATTCACTTATTCAGTCTTCAAGGGTCCAACTTTGGTCTTAACTAATGTTTTCCTCTTCACAATCCTAAAGAAGCTTTTACTATCCTCCTTTATATTCTTGGCGAGCTTACCTTCGTACCTCATCTTTTCTCCCCGTATTGCCTTTTGAGTTATCTTCTGTTGCTCTTTAAACGTTTCTCAATCCGCTGGCTTCCCGATCATCTTTGCTATGTTATACTTCTCTTTTATTTTTATACTGTCCCTGACTTCCCTTGTCAGCCACAGTCGCCCCTTACTCCCCTTGGAATCTTTCTTCCTCTTTGGAAATAACTGATCCTGCACCTTCTGTATTATTCCCAGAAATATATATATTTTTTTAAATTTCAAAATATACTTTATTCGAATGATAAATATATACAATACATTAACCTTGCGGAAAATCCATCCGACATTTTCGGAGGCTGTACAATAGATCAATACAGTTTAGACATTTCTTTCCCCCAAATTTCCACGAATAAGTCCCCCACTCGTGCCACAGTGGCGTGGGATACCTTCCCTTATATTGAGGGACGTCTCCACCATACCGTACCCACCATGTCCAGCAGCGGAAGGGCGTTAGACTGTGGCCCTTCCCCACCGAGCCTTGGCGTTGGCTGCACCGAGCATCAGTGCGTCCCTCAGCACGTACTCCTGCAGTCTGCAGCGGGCCAGTCGGCAACATTCCCTGACGGACATCTCGCTCTGCTGGGTGGTGAACAATGCTCGGGCAGACCAAAGGGCGTCTTTTACCGAGTTGATGACCCTCGATGTCAGTCTCTGAATGTGTCCCTGGGAACAGTCCGTAAATCACCGAGTCCTCTGTGACGGAGCTGTTCGGGATAAAGCGTACCAGGGACCCTTGCATTTTTCTCCAGACTCTTTTAGCAAACCCACACTCTGTAAAGAGGTGGGCAACCGTCTCCTCGCCATAGCAGCCGTCCAGAGGGCAGCGTGCGCTGGCAGTGAGGTTCCGACGGTGCAGGAAGGATCTGACTGGGAGGTCTCCCCTCACCGCCAGCCAAGCCAGGTCTTGGTGCTTGTTGGTGAGTTCTGGCGATGAGGCATTTTGCCAGACAAGCTGGGCAGTCAGCTCAGGGAACCACGCCACCGGGTCCATAGAGTCCTTTCCCTGCAGTGCCTGCAGGACATTCTGTGCTGACCACTGCCCGATGGACATGCGGTCAAAGGTGTTGGTCCGGAAGAACCCTTCCACCGACGACAGATGGGGCGGCAATGTCCAGCTGACTGGCACATTGCGTGGCACCTGCGCCAGGCCCATCCTTCTCAACACCGGGGACAGGTAGAACCTCAGCAGGTAGTGACACTTGGTGCCCACGTGCCTTGGCTCTACACTCCGCCTGATGCAGCCACACACGAAGGTGGCCATCAGAATGAGGGCGACGTTGGGCACGCTTTTACCCCCGTTGTCTACCGACTTGTACATTGTGGCCCGTCGCACCCGATCCATCCTTGACCCCCAGATGAACTGGAAGATGGCCCGGGTGATCCCTGTGGCGTATGAGGGAGGGACAGGCCACACTTGTGCCAAGTACAGCAGCCCCGAGAGCACCTCACACCTGATGACCAAATTCTTTCCCGTTATGGAGAGGGAGCGTTGCCTCCACAGCTCCAGCTTCCTCCCCACCCTGGCTATCCGCTCCAGCCAATTTTTGTTACATGCCTCAGCCCCCCCCGAACCAGATCCCCAGCACCTTCAAGAAGTCAGGCTTGATGGTGAAGGGGACGGAAGATCTGTCGGGCCAGTTGCCAAAGAGCATGGCCTCGCTCTTCCTGCGGTTCACCCTGGCTCCCGTGGCCGACTCAAACTGGTCGCAGATACTAATCAGTCTGCGAACCGACCCTGGGTCCGAGCAGAAGACAGCGACATCGTCCATGTACAGGGAGGTCTTTACTTGAATGCCCCCACTGCCTGGCAATGTCACTCCTCTTATGCTCGCATCCTTCCTGATGGATTCAGCAAAAGGTTCAATACAGCAGACAAACAAGACAGGAGAGAGAGGGCAACCCTGCCTGACTCCAGACCTTACAGGGAAACTGTCTGATTCCCACCCATTGATTTGGACTGCACTACGGATGTTGGTGTAGAGCAGTTTGATCCAATTTCTGATTCCCTCCCCAAAACCCATTTTGGAGAGCACGTCCCTCATGTACGTGTGCGAAATCCTGTCGAAGGCCTTCTCCTGGTCCAAGCTGACTAGGCAGGCATCCACCCGTCTGTCCTGCACGTAGGCGATGGTATCTCTCAGCAGCGCTAGGCTGTCTGAGATTTTCCTGCCAGGTACAGCACAGGTTTGGTCCGGGTGGATCACCTGTCCCAGAGCAGACTTGACCCGATTGGCGATGGCCTTGGACAGGATCTTGTAGTCTACATTCAAGAGTGTTATGGGTCTCCAATTCTTTATGTCCTTCATCTCCCCCTTCTGCTTGTAGATTAGGGTGATGTTGCCCTTCCTCATGGAGTCTGACATGCTACCAGCCAGAAGCATGTCGTTGTACACTTCTAGCAGGTCCGGGCCCATCCAGTCCCACAGAGCCAAATACAACTCGGCCGGTAAGCCATCGCTTCCGGGAGTTTTATTCGAGTCAAAGGAACGGATGGAGCCAGTCAGCTCCTCTAGGGTCAGTGGTTGGTCCAGACTCTCCCGCTTGCTGTCCTCCAAGACCTCCGTGATTGAGGACAGGAAGTTCTGGGAGGAGGTACTGTCTGTGGTCTTTTGGTCATACAAATCTGTGTAAAAGGATTTGCAGATCCTCAGCATGTCTGTCTGTGAGGATGCTACCGTGCCGTCCTCGTCCCTAAGGCTGTTCATCACAGAGCTCCCCCTGTGAACCTTATGGAAGAAGAAACGTGAGCACGTCTCATCCTGCTCCACATGGCGGACCCTAGATCGCAAGATGATCTTGGAGGATTCAGAGGTGAAGAGCTGAGCTTGCCGGTCCTTCAACTCTCTAAGTTCCTCCCTCACATCCACCCCGCTCGACTGCAGAAGGAGCAGTTGCTGCAAATCTGTCTGGAGTTGGCACAATTCCCTCTGACTCTGTCTTGCTCTCTGAACCCCTTTAATTATGAAGAACCTCTTAATGTTCTCCTTGGTTGCCTCCCACCAGAGTGTGGGGGAGTCAAAGAGGGGCCTCACCGTTCTCCAACATGCGTAGTCCCTCTTTAGCTCCTCGACACTCTCTGGGGTCAACAGTTTCGTGTTTAACTTCCACGTCCCTCTGCCTGCCATCCGGTCCTCCCGTAGGTGACAGGAAGCCTGAAGGAGGCAGTGGTCGGAGAAGAACACTGGCGTGAGGTCAGGGTGTCTCACCGTGACGGCCTTCGTCGTGAAGACGAAGTCTATCCGAGATCAGGCTAAACCGTCCGATCTCGACCAAGTGAACTGCGGCTGGGACCCGCCTGCAGGGTCGCTGAAGGTGTCACGCAGCTTTGCGTCTTTTACCATCTCCATCAGGAACTTGGACGTGCTGTCCAGTCTGCTGTCGGCACTGCCGGATCGTCCAGCCGCATCAATGATACAGTTGAAGTCACCGGCCAGAACGAGCTGCCGGGACGTGGCCAGCAGCACTGGGAGCTGCTGGAGAACGGCCAGCCGCTCGCTCTGCGTGGGTGAGGCATACACATTTATCAGCCGGAGCGGAGAGCCACGGTACATAACGTCCACCACGAGGAGACGCCCTCCAACCACTTTCTTGACCTCAGTGATGGTGAAGTTCCCTCCCCGCAGCAAAATCCCCAGGCCGGAAGCACGACAGTCATTTCCCCCCGACCACACAGACAGTCCGTGGGGCTACCATCGCGACCACCTCCGATAGCAGTGGAGGTGTGGCAGCCCACACTCCTGAAGAAAAGTCACATCTGCCTTGACCTTGGCCAGGTACTGTAAGGCATTAATACATCGCGCAGTGCTCTTTATACTGCGCACGTTTAAAGATGCCAGTTTGAGCTCCATTGTCTTTAGAGTCACTGACCATTTCCATGTCCCATCATCCCCACAGCTTCGGTGAATTGCCTCAGCTTTCCTGGGCTCAGGAATCCAGCGGTGAGGTGAGTATCAGGTGGCGTAACCAAAGTTGTCGTTGGGAGGGGCCTTCTCGATCCACCCCCTTTTGGGCATGCCACTTCCTTTGTCTTCTGTTGCTGGGGACCAATGGCCTCTGCGCTGCTCCCGGTCGCCCGGAACTGGGGCCCAATGGCCTCTGCGCTGCTCCCGGTCGACCGGAGCTGGGGCCCATGGGCCGCTACAATGCTCCCGGTCGCCCGGAGCTGGGGCCCATCGGCCGTTGCACTGCTCCCAGTCCCCTGGAGCTGGGGTCCACTTGCCGTTGTGATGATTCCTGTCTCCGGGGGCTGGAGCCCCTCAACCACTGCGCTGCTCCCGATGTCCTGGGGCTGGAGCCCCTCGGCCACTTCTCCGCTCTCGGTCTCCTTTTCCTCCCCCGTTTTCTTCCTCTGCCTGCCTCGTTGGGACTTCCCGGTCGCCTCATCCTCCGACGAGGAGGAGAGGTTGCTGCCTTCTGTAAGAGAAAGACACCTTTTTTGTGATTTTCTTGTGGACTTACCACTCTTTTCCGGCCTTGGCTCTTTGGGCTGACCCCTCTTCTTATACGTCACCATTGTCCATTTCTCCTGCTGTTCCCCCTCCTCCATCGACTCTCCCTCCTGGGCAGCATGCTGGGCGTCTCCTTCTGGCACTTGGGGCCTCAAGGTGGTCGGGCTGTCCTCATCTGTGTTCCCTCTTTCTGCTGGGGTCTTGGCAGTGGTGGGGTGCTGGCAGCAGCTCCTCTTGTTGCCTGTGCATAGGTGCAGGCTCTTTTAGGGCAAGCCCTGTAAAGGTGGCCTGCCTCCCTGCACAGGTTGCAGTTCTTGCTGGCCTGACAGTCCTTTGTCTCATGGCCCTCCATCTTGCAGTTTTTGCAGACAACTGCAGTGCATTGGGCCATCACATGCCCAGGCTTGTTGCATTTCCTGCACAGCCTGGGTTGCCCTACATAGCTCAAGTATCCTCGGTTTCCTCCAATCGCGAAAACCGAGGGGGGGTGGACGATTTCTCCATCCTTGTCCACCCTCAGCTTTCCCTTGACTTGCCGCTTGCTGGTCCAAATCCCGTGCATGTCCTTCACGTCCACACAGTCTCCTGTTCCCTCAACGTAGCGAGTAAGGAAGGTGAGGACATCCACTACGGGCGCATGTGGGTTTAACATGTGCACCGTAATGAACCTTTCCTTCTGGGTGGGGAGGGTGAAGAGCGGCTGCACTTTAAGCAGTGACAGCGGGGCTACATTTCCCCTCTCCTGGAAGACTTCCATCACCTTCTGCCATCCCGTTGGATACTTGAAGGTAACGTCAAGTATCCAACGATAACGATAAGAACAGATAGTCTCTTTCACAAAAAGAACAGATACTACACTTGATCTTAGCCAAAAGGCCGAGAAGCGATCACCATATTAACACGATGTGACAGAGAGAAAGACGAGGGCGGGCTGTTGCCTTTTGACCTCAAATTGGAGAATCCAATGCTCACACCACCGTTGGGTTGGGGTGGGTCCTGATCGCTTGGGACAAGCACAAATTGAAGGGTTTCAAAAAAGAGTGAACCCTGTGAGGTGAGGCCTGCCTGCCTGCGTCTCACAAATACAGGCAAGGCAGCCTCTCCAAGGGAAGCACAGCCACTGAGCCATTGTAATGACACAGAGGAAAAAAAGCAAACAAACAAAAGGTGTGAACGGCTCTGTCTCATCTCCTTCAGCTGCAAATTCTGGCAAACACAACACCCCCACCGTGGCTTTCAGCATTCCTTGCGACTCGGATGGTTATCTCACGCCCCCTCTGAAACATAAATGCAGGAGTAGGCCATTTAGCCCTTTGAGGCAGCATCGTCATTCAATATGATAGAAACATAGAAAATAGATGCAGGAGTAGGCCATTCGGCCCTTCGAACCAGCACCGCCTTTCAATATGATCATGGCTGATATTCCATAATCAGTACCCCGTTCCGGCTTTTTTCCCCATATCCCCTGATTCCCTTAGCCCTAAGAGCTAAATCTAACTCTCTTTAAAACATCCAGTGAATTGGCCTCCACTGCCTACCGTGCAAGAGAATTCCACGGATTCACAACTCTCTGGGTGAAAACGTTTTTCCTCATCTCAGTCCTAACTGGCCAACCACTTATTCTTATACTGTGACCCCTGGTTCTGGACGCCCCCAATATGGGGAATATTTTTGCTGCATCTAGCCTGTCCAATCAAAGAAACATAGAAAATAGGTGCAGGAGGAGGCCATTCGGCCCTTCGAACCAGCACCGCCATTCATTGCGATCATGGCTGATCGTCCCCTATCAATAACCCGTGCCTGCCTTCTCCCCATATTCCCCGACTCCATTAGCCCCTAGAGCTGTATCTAACTCTCTTTTAAATCCATCCAGTGATTTGGCCTCCACTTCCCACTGGCAGAGAATTCCATAAATTCACAACTCTCTGGGTGAAAACATTTTTTTTCACCTCAGTCCTAAATTACCTCCCCTTTATTCTAAGACTGTGGCCCCTGGTTCTGGACTCGCCCAACATTGGGAACATTTTTCCTGTATCTAGCCTGTCCAGTCCTTTTATAATTTTATATGTTTCTTTAAAATCCCCCCTCATCCTTCTAAACTTCAGTGAATACAAGCCTAGTCTTTTCAATCTTTCCTCATATGACAGTCACTCCATCACAGGGATCAATCTTGTGAACCTACGCGGGATGTCCTTCCACAAATTAGGAGACCAAAACTGTACACAATACTCCAGATGTGTTCTCACCAGAGCCCTATACAACTGCAGAAGAACCTCTTTACTCCTATACTGAAATCCTCTTGTAATGAAGGCCATCATTCCATGAGCTTTCTTCACTGACTGCTGTACCTGCACGCCAACTTTCAGTGACCGGTGTACAAGGACACCCAGGTCTCGCTGTACCTCCCCCTTACCTAACCTCATCCTTTAAAAATGTTATATGCTTCTATAAGATCCCCTCATCCTTCCAGTCAACTTTGGCCAGCTCCTCCCTCTTGGCTCCATAGTCCCCTTTGTTCAATTGTAATACTGATACTTCTGATTTTCCCTTCTCCCTCTCAAATTGTAGATTAAAACGTATTATATTATGGTCACTACCTACTAAAGGTTCCTTTACCTCGAATTTCCTTATCAAATCCAGTTCATTATACAGTGCGAAACAGGCCAGCACCAACCTACGATCCCCGCATACTAATACTATCCTACACTCACAAGGGGCAATTAACATTTATACCAAGCCAATCAGCCTCCAACCCTGTACGTCTTTAGAGAGTGGGAGGAAACCGGAACCTCCCGGAGTAAACCCACGAAGGTCACAGAGAGAATATACAAACTCCACATCGTCAGAAACCATTAGAATACCCGAGAATAATTCACATATCACTGTACCTTAATTGGTAAACATGACAATAAAAGACCTCCGAAACCTTTGAACCACGGGCGTGAAAATTCTACATTCTCCCCAAAATACGCGAACACCTGGACAGAACCTGGGGAAATACGTTCAGGAAGGCCCATTGTGTGTGACTGTGGCAGTGAATCCTATCGGGTAGCAGAATACATCGATTCTCTTCTTAATCCACTGGCACAGCAGATCCTCTACTTCAGACCACGTCACATTCCAACTGTGCCACCTGATGCTGTACACTTACATGGACATCGAAGGCCCGTCCACAAACAGAACAGGCAGGAACATACAACAGTTAAACATATCTCAGAGAAAAATTCTGACCCTGACAGACTAGGCGAGGCTTTGGTCTAGAAGTGGCCCGGGCGATCAATGTCTTTTCACCAAGAACTGGATGACATTTGGGAATGTCACATTCAGAAGTAGAGTCAGAGGAATTCATTCACATCTTTCACACGCACCACCAAGGTTAAACACCACAAACAAACAAAATATTGACTTTCTGGACTTTCCGGACCTCTTTCCCTGATGAAACTGCAGACAAATCAAAGCTGGAAGATTGTTGTTGCCCAGTGGTGGACACCACTGGATTGAATTGGCATTAGAGAATGGTGGGCATAGTGGTGTAGCTGGTCGAGCGGCTGCCCCACAGCGCCAGAGACCCGGTTTAATCCCGACCTCCAATGCTGTGTGTGGAGTTTGCACGTTCACCCTGTGACCGCATGGGTTTTTCTCCTGGTCTCAGGGCTCGAAATTAACGGTTGCCTGGGTGCCAATGACCACCCAAAGTGCCGCCGGGCAACCTAAACGCCGACTCATTTTGCCCGGCTTGGCAAGCAAATACTGGTTTATACCGATAGACACATAAAACTGGAGTATCTCCGTGGGTCAGGCAGCATCTGTGGAGAATAGGAACATGACATTTTGTGTCGACGGCGGCAGCTGTATTCCTCTAGTATCTTTGATTGCGGGGCAAAGATACTAGGTGCGTGGTGACGAAGGGTCGGAACGATTGACAGGTCTCGAACAGTGGCAACAGCGGCTGCACCGTCTCCTCCTTCCGTACCCCGCCCGGCGGAAAGAGGCCTCCCCCTCCCTCCCAGCCTCAGCGTGCGAGAGGGGTTGTTTTGAAAGCGCTGTTGGTGGATTTACAGCAGTAGCTCTTGATTTGCAGGCAGCGGCCGCTATCGCCCTGATAACGTTATCACCCCGTTAACAGCGCTTTCAAAACAACCCCTCTTGCAAGCCGAGGCCGGGAGGAGGGAGGGAGGGGGAGAGAGAGAGAGAGAGAGAGGGAGGGAGGGAGGGGGGAGAGAGAGAGAGAGAGAGAGAGAGAGGGAGGGGGAGGCCTCCTTCCGCCGACTGAAGCAGCTGCGCCAAAGATCCTATAGCTATAGGATCTTTGAGCTGCACCGCTCAGCCCTGCACCTTGCTGTTGGCTGGCGAGGAGATCCACACCGCCTGCCCCTTTGGCGGCGGCACTTTGGCGTTGGATAGGGACGGCCAAGGCAGCGGGGCGATGTTGTCCAAGGAGCACTGACCTTCCTTCCTCCCCACCTCCTCTACCCTTCCCCACCTCTCTCTCTCTCGCATGCCCCCCTCTCCACCCCTCTTATCCTGGGACCCCTCTTCTCCATCCCGCACTGATCCCCATTCCCTCCTCTATTCAGTCCTCACTGATATCCCCTGTGCTCCCCTCCCCAATCTATTAATCACCCTACCCACCTTGCATTGATTCTCCTGCCACCCCCCCCATCCATCCTACACTGATCCCACCCCCCTCCCATCCATCCTGCACTTCTCCCCCCCATTCATCCTGTAGTGATCTTCCCATTCATCTTTCACTGATTCCCCATTCATCCTGTACTGATTCCCTCATGCATCCTGTACTGATCCCTTCATTCCTTCCGGACTGATCCCCCATTCATCCTATACGGATCCCCTCATTCATCCTGTAGTGATCCCCTCATTCATCCTGTAATGATCTCCCATTCCTCCTGCACTGACCCCCCCCCCCCCCCCCCATTCATCCAGTACTGATCCACCCCATTCATCCTGTGCTGATCCTCGCAACCTGTAGATTTTGTTAAGGATAAATTAGGTGGGAAGTCAGAGTTTTTCTGTGCCAACAGCAATAACGACCCATGCTATGGCCATGTCATGGTAATTTTCGGTCCTTCACAGAAAACATGCTTGCATCAATCTGTAGTGTGCATGGTCCAGGATTTATTGACACAGGTTGATCATTCAACCACATTTCTGTTTGGAAGTGGAAAGAACTAATAGAAATAGCATTAATTGCAATGTGTAAAAAGAGTTGAGATATGGTATTATAATTTTGCTGCATGTCATTGTGGTATACATCATGTCTTGATTGGTGAATATGTTTAGTTTGTGAGTTATTTGAAGCAGAAATAATATGTGAATGTAGACAAAAGTGCTGGAGAAACTCAGCGGATGCGGCAGCATCTATGGAGCGAAAGAAATAGGCAAAGTTTCGGGCCGAAACCCTTCTTCAGACTGATGGGTTTCGGCTTGAAACATTGCCTATTTCCTTCGCTCCATAGATGCTGCTGCACCCGCTGAGTTTCTCCAGCACTTTTGTCTACCTTCGATTTTCCAGCATCTGCAGTTCCTTCTTGAACATATGTGATTGCTTCATTCAGCATAATTCTGACTTCGTCCGAGCACATTATCACACGCGTCATGCAAACCGTCTTAAATGACCACCTAAACTGTCATTTGGCAACCTAAAAAGCTGTCGAGGTTGCCCGGCTGGCAACAGGGAAAAAAAGTTAAGCGAGCTGGTGCTCTAGTTTTCCCCCACATTCCAAACACGTGCAGGTTTGCATGTTAATGGGCCTCTGTAAATTGCCCCCAGTGTGCAGGGAGTGGATGTGAAAATGGGATAATACAGAACCAGTGTGAACGGGTGATAGATGGTCAGCGTGGACTCGGTGGGCCGAAAGGGCTGTTTCCAATCTGTATCTCGAAACTAAAATGGTGACCACAAACTAACAGACACCCACAACCTCTTGCGCACCTCCAGCCACCGTCCAAAACATACATTCAGAGGGACAGTAAAGACACAACTGATTCACTTCCACCACATTTGCACCACAGGTCTTCAACCAGTCCACCAACATCTCTTCACTGCACTTAAACAGAGGGCAACTCAGGAAGGAAGTTGAAATAAATCAAATCAGACAACTTCAAGAGAATTAAAAAACTTAACATCATTAGTAGAAACAATGAACTGCAGATGCTGGTTTATACCAAAGATATAAAGTGCTGGAGTAACTCAGGTCAGGAAGCATCTCTGGAGAAAAAGGTTGGATAATGTTTTAGGTCAAGATCATTCTGCGAGCCATCAATAATTGATTGCAAATCAGGATGGAATAAAGCAAAAAAATAGCAGATTCTGGAAATCTAAAACTGTGAAAAATGCTATTTGCCTGAGATGCTGTCCACACCGGTGTGTTTGGCCCATATCCCTCCAAACTTTTCCTGTCCATGTACCTGTCTAACTGCACCTTAAATGTTGGGATAGTCCCTGTCTCAGCTAACCCCTCTAGCAGCTTTTTCCAAACACCCACCTCACTTTGTGTGAAAAAGTTACCCTTCAGATTCCTATTAAATTATTTCCCCTTCACCTTAAACCTATGGGATTAATTTAAGGACTAATCATCTTAATCTGGCAAATTTCCAAACAGGTTGTTTAAAGAATTAATGAACATCATACTCAACTATTTCACCATCTTTAGGAAATGGATTTCCACCTTCTCCACCAGTGGCATTCCTGAAACAGCTGTGAATAGTTCACGTTTTTCATTCTTTACTGGGACAACATGCTGGAGGAACTCTGCTCGACAGACCCCGGCATCTTATCCATATCCATCTCTGCCTCTGTACTGCTTTCTCCGAGCTATCTGTTTATGGAGAGCAGTTCTGGTCACCCTGAGTGGATGGGAAGGGGAGAGTGGTGAGGGGGAGAGGAAGAGGGCAGTTCTGGTCATCGTTTTGAGGATGGGTGGGGGAAGAGTGTATGGGGAAGGGAGATGGGGAGTGGTGAGCGGGGAAGAACAGTTCTGGTCGCCCCGTTACAGGAACCACACGGCGGGGTAGGAAGCAGAGTTCTGGAAGAGTGGTGAGGGCGGCAGAGCAGAGTCTACAGAGTCACCCTATAGAGTAGTAGAGGGGAGAGGAGGAGGGGGTGAGGGACAGGAAGAGGGAGAGCGATGGGGGGGTGGCGTGGTGTTGGGGGGTGTGAGGGGAGGGGGAGTAATGGAGAGTGAGATGGGGAGTGTGGGGTGAGGGGGGAGTAATGGAGAGTGAGATGGGGGAGTGTGGGGTGAGGGGGGAGTAATGGAGAGTGAGATGGGGGGGGGTGAGGGGTGAGTAATGGAGAGTGAGATGGGGGTGTGGGGGGAGTAATGGAGAGTGAGATGGGGAGTGTGGGGTGAGGGGGGAGTAATGGAGAGTGAGATGGGGGGTGTGGGGGAGTAATGGAGAGTGAGAGAGAGTGAGATGGGGGAGTGTGGGGTGAGGGGGGAGTAATGGAGAGTGAGATGGGAGAGTGTGGGGTGAGGGGGAGTAATGGAGAGTGAGATGGGGGGTGAGGAGGAGTGATGGAGAGTGAGATGGGGGAGTGTGGGGTGAGGGGGGAGTAATGGAGAGTGAGATGGGGGAGTGTGGGGTGGGGGGGAGTAATGGAGAGTGAGATGGGGAGTGTGGGGTGGGGAGTGAGTAATGGAGAGTGAGATGGGGGAGTGTGGGGTGAGGGGGGAGTAATGGAGAGTGAGATGGGGAGTGTGGGGAGAGTAATGGAGAGTGAGATGGGGAGTGTGGGGTGTAATGGAGAGTGAGATAGGGAGTGTGGGGTGAGGGGGAGTAATGGAGAGTGAGATGGGGAGTGTGGGGTGGGGGGAGTAATGGAGAGTGAGATGGGGGAGTGTGGGGTGAGGGGGAGTAATGGAGAGTGAGATGGGGAGTGTGGGGTGGGGGGAGTAATGGAGAGTGAGATGGGGGAGGGGAGGGGTGAGGGGGGAGTAATGGAGAGTGAGATGGGGGAGTGTGGGGTGAGGGGGGAGTAATGGAGAGTGAGATGGGGGGTGAGGGGGTAATTCTGGTCCCCCCCCCCCCCCGGGTACAGGGGCCGTTCCGGCGGGAAACCAAACGTCCGTCGACGACCCGCTCCCGCGCCGCCCAAACCCAAACATCGCGAGAAGTGAAGACGTGCTGGCGGGAATGGCGCCGGTTCCAGGGTGAAGCCGGACTGGGCCCCGTCACGTGCCGGGGGAGCAGCTGCATCTCACACTCACTGTCTGCGAGGCCGCCGCCGCCTCAGCTGCAATGTTGCCCCAGTGCGTCTGGACAAGTGTTTGGGCGGCAAAGCCCGTCCCTCACGCTTGGTTCAGAGGGACAGAGTTGTGGCTCCTCTCACTGTTTAAGGAGTGAGGTTGAAGCCAGTGATGGAAGTGCAGACACAGACACGCTCTGAGTGTGGGCTTGATGCTGCACAGAATGCAGCCGCTCTCAAACAGTCCCTGCAGCAACGTGAGGCCGATGGGCTTTGGACAAATGGCAGTGGCCACATCCCAGGAGTTTAAAATCTGTCATCATTTTACCCCAATCTCCAGACGTGACCACTGCTTTGTTTTACAAGTGGTCACAACCTACACGCGCTTGCTTCGAATGAGCTGCCAGGAACTTCAACTTGGGGAAGAGAGAAAGTGGGAGAGAGCGAGAGAGACTTGACTGAGGACCGTGATGTGGGCGGCGCCGGGACCCTCGAGTTCTCCACACCAGCCGTCGCCGACAGCACACAATGATGTACAGAAGGAAGCGTCAGGTTTGTGCCTTTATCAGTATTTTACTGTGGTAAAGATAGTTGTTTGTTGCCCAGAATGTTATTTCCTTATTCATTAATCCCATTCCTCGAAACCTGTTTTTATTGCATCGCAGGTTGTAAGTTTATGTTGGAGCAGCAGCCATTAATTCCAAACAAGGACCAAAATTCAGATTTTTGTTGTCATGTACATTGGAAACTATAATCATTTTGGAATTTAAAGGACAGCTTTGCAAAGAGGCAGGGTGTCTACTGAGACAATTGGGTGTTTATTGACCTACAGCAAACCCGAAATCTTCAGCTGAAGATATTTCACACTGTTGTAATAGAGATGAAGGGATATCCCTCTGGAGGAAAGGAATGGGTGTCCTCGGTGTAAACCAGCATCTGCAGTTCCTTCCTACACACATGGCCATGGGGATATTTTGTATGCCTGTCAATAATTGGAGTATTTGTGTACTCGAGTCAGCCCTCACAACAGTAATGTGTGTAAGAAGGGACTGCAGATGCTGGTTTAAACCGAGGATAGACACAAAAAGTTGGAGTAATTCAGCGGGACAGGCAGCATCTTTGGAGAGAAGGAAGGGGTGACGTTTTGGGTCGAGACCCTTCTTCAGATTGGGAAGCTTTTAGACCTGCCTTTGAATCACTGTCCCAGCAAAGGAGTTTGAATAATCAGAGGTGCCTTGGCAGTTACAATATGTCCCCATTGTGATTCTCCAACGTTTTACTTGTCTGCACTGAGTAGATAATTATCAGGAAATCATTTTAGCACTTGATAATTAATTGATTATTGTGTAGGAAAGAACTGCAGATGCTGGTTTAAATCGAAGGGAAACACAATGCTGGAATAACTCAGCGGGTCGAAGGGAGACACAGAATGCTGGAGTAACTCAGTGGGTCAGGCAGCATCTCTGGAGAGAGGTAATAGGTGACGTTTTGGGTGGAGACCCTTCAGATTGATATCAGGGGAGGGGGGCGTGACAAAGATAGAATGTAGTTGGAGACATTGGTGGGAGAACTGGGAAGGGGGAGGGGATGGAGAGGGAAAGCAAGGGCAATCTGAAGTTAGAGAAGTTACTAAGTTTTAAAGAAGGAACTGCAGATGCTGGAGAATCGAGGGTACACAAAAAGCTGGAGAAACTCAGCGGGTGCAGCAGCATCTAAGGAGCGAAGGAGATAGGCGACGTTTCGGGTCGAGACCCTTCTTCAGACTGGTCAGGGATCAGGGAAACGAGAGATATAGATGGTGATGTGGAGAGATAAGGACCAATGAATTAAAGATATGCAAAAAAGTATCAATGATAAAGGGAACAAGCCTGAAAGGAGCTCCTGACCGACATCCACTACAAACCTACTGACTCCCACAGCTACCTGGACTACTCTTCCTCCCACCCTGCTTCCTGTAAGGACTCCATCCCCTATTCCCAATTCCTCCGTCTACGCCGCATCTGCTCCCAGGATGAGGTGTTCCACACCAGGTCATCACAAATGCCTCATTCTTCAGAGAACGGGGATTCCCCTCCCCCACTATTGATGAGGCTCGCACCAGGGTCTCCTCCATACCCCGCAACACTGCCCTCGCTCCCCATTCCCCCACTCGCAAACAGGGCAGAGTCCCCCTGATTAGTCCTCATTTCACCCCACCACCGCAAATACAACATATAGTCCTCCGCCAGTTTTTCCAAACGTGACCCCTCATCTTCCCATCTCCCCCCTGTCTGTTTCCGCAAAGAACGTCCCTCCGCAACTTCCCTTGTCAATTCTTCCCTCCCCTCCCACTCTTTCCCCGGGCACTTTCCCTTGCAAAACCGCAAGAAATGCAACACTTGTCCCTTCACCTCCCCCATCCACTTTTTCAGGGACCCAAGCAGTCCTTCCAACAGAGGTTCACCTGCACCTCCTCCAACATCATCTACTGCATCCGCGGCTCCAGATGCCCAGATGATCTATATCGGTGAGACCAAGCGGAGGCTTGGCGATCGCTTCGCCGAACACCTCCGCTCGGGTCCGCAATAACCAACCCACCTCCGGTGGCTCAGCACTTCAACTCCCCCTCCCATTCCACATCCGACCTCTCGGTCCTGGGCCTCCTCCACGGCCAGAGCTGAGGCAATTCACCCAAGCGGTGGGCATGAGGGGACACGAGAATGGTCAGTGGCTCTAAAGATAATGGAGCTCAAACTTGCATCTTTGTGTGCAGTATGAAGAGCACTGCCCGATGTGTTAATGCCTTGCACTCACGCGGCAGCGCGACTCGCTTTGCAGCGGCCCTACAGCCTGTCTGTCTTTTTTTGTCTAGGTAAATGTAATTTGTGTTTTTTAATACTGTTTTTAACTGTGTATATGCGGGGGGGGGAGGGGGTGAATGGGAAGGGGAAACTTAAATCTCTTCCCTGCACGGGAGACCCGCCCTTTTCCCTGTCCGGTCTCCGTTGTCATTAGGGCCTAGCACCGTGGAGTAACATCCAACCGGAACGACCTGGGGGCTCCAATCACGGAGCCTGCGGAGCTGCGGACTTACCACCGTGGGGCTGGCCGGCCTCGGAGCGTGGGGAGCGGTGGTGGCTCGCTGCTGCGGCCCGACCCCGGAGCTCGGATGCTCCAGCTGCAGACCGGTGGATGGGACATCGGGAGCTCGCGGGTTCGGTGGGAGACCGCTTTTCGGAGCTCCCGCAACGCAACTTCTCCAGCCCATGTCGTGGGGTTGGAACGACCCGGTGCCGGGCCGTACATCGCCCGGCGAGGCTTTAACCGCCGCGGGACATTCCAACGCCTGCCGGGGGCTGCAACATCGGGAGAAAAATGGTGCAGGGGAGAGAAAAGACTTTGCCTTCCATCACAGTGAGGAGGAGATTCACTGTGATGGATGTTTGTGTAAATTGAATTGTTTGTATGTTTTGTAGGAATTGTCTTTGTCTTTGTATGGCTGTGGAAATGGAGTTTCGTTTGAGGCTCACTGAGGTTAAAATGACATGGAATAAAATATTGTATTGTATTACCTGGCTAAGGTCAAGGCAGATGTGACTTTTCTCCAGGAGTGCGGGCTGCCACACCTCCGCTGCTATCGGAGGTGGTCGCGATGGTGGCCCCATGGACTATCGGTGTGGTCTGGGGGCAATGACTGTCGCGTTTCTGGCCTGGGGATCTTGCTGCGGGGTGGGAACTTCACCATCACTGAGGTCAGGGAGGTGGTTGGGGGGCGTCTCCTCATGGTGGATGCTATGTACCGTGGTTCTCCGCTCCGGCTGATTAATGTGTATGCCTCACCCACCTCACGCCAGTGTTCTTCTCTGACCACTGCCTCCTTCAGGCTTCCTGTCACCTACAGGAGGACCAGAAGGTAGGCAGAGGGACGTGGAAGTTAAACATGAAGCTGTTGACCCCAGAGAACGTTGAGGAGCTAAAGAGGGAATACACATGTTGGAGAACGGTGAAGCCCCTCTTTGACTCCCCGACATTCTGGTGGGAAGCAACCAAGGAGAACATTAAGAGTTAAAGAAGGAACTGCAGATGCTGGAGAATCGAGGGTTACACAAAATGCTGGAGAAAACTCAGCGGGTGCAGCAGAATCTAAGGAGCGAAGGAGATAGGCGACATTTCGGGTCGAGACCCTTCTTCAGACTGGTCAGGGATCAGGGAAACGAGTGATATAGACGGTGATGTGGAGAGATAAAGAACAATGAATGAAAGATATGCAAAAAAAAGTGTATCGATGATAAAGGGAACAAGCCATTGTAAGCTGTTTGTGGTGTGAAAATGAGAAGTTAGTGCGACTAGGGATGGGGCAGGGAGATAGAGGGAATGCCAGGGCCCGAGGGGCTGAGGGAGAGGTGGGAAGGGGAAGGAGACAGCAAGGGTTAACAGAATTGAGAAAATATTGAGAACATTAAGAGGTTCTTCATAGTTAAAGGGGTTCAGAGAGCAAGATAGTCAGAGGGAATTGTGCTAGGGAGAGGAGACGGTTGCCCACCTCTTTGCAGAGTGTGGATTTGCTAAAAGAGTCTGGAGAAGAATGCAAGGGTCCCTGGTAAGCTTTATCCCAAACAGCTGCATCACAGAGGACTCTGTGATTTACGGACTGTTCCCAGGGACACATTCAGAGACTGACATCGAGTGCTACTGGAGGGTCATCACCTCGGTGAAAGACACCCTTTGGTCAGCCCGAGCATTGTTCACTACCCAGCAGAGCGAGATGTCCGTCAGGGAATGTGGCCGACTGGCCCGCTGCAGACTGCAGGAGTACGTGCTGAGGGACGCACTGAAGCTCGGTGCAGCCAACGGCAAGGCTCGGTGGGGGAGGGCCACAGTCTAGGGTCCTTCAGCTGCTGGACATGGGGGGGCACGGTATGTGGAGACGTCCCACAAAATAAGGGAAGGTATCCCACGCCAGTGGGCCACATGAGTGGCACGGGTGGGGGACAGATTTGTGGAATTTGGAGAAAAAATATATATAACTGTATTGATCAATTTGTATAGTCTCCTAAAATGTCGGATGGATTTTCCACAAGGTTCATGTATTGTATATATTTATTAAATTAATAAAGTGTATTTAGAAATTTAAAAAAAAAAAATCTGTTATCGGTTTAATATCTGATACATCCCTTATCTGGGGACCATATATTAAATTGACTTTTGGAACAGGGAGATGGAATAGGGGCTTGCTCCGTCCACTCCACGCATCGACCCAGTATTGCAGTGCCTCTGGGAATGGTGCACCTCCCTTTTGGGAGATTTTCAAAGTTCAAAAAGAAAAGACAAAAATGCCTCCTGGTGCTTGCTTAAAAGCTGCATGCGGTCTGCCTGCTGCCCTATCTCACTCTGCGTCTGTGTGCATGCGTGCGTTTCTGTCTGTGTTGACGGACTGCTCAAGTCAAATACTTTGCCTTCCTTTATTTCACCAGTGGATACTTTCAAGGGAAAAAAGGGCGCATTTCAACCCAAACTTCTGGGAAGGAGAAAAAAATTCTTCAGCAAATTCTTCAATGTCACATTTGCCGGCTCAAGGTAGGACTTAGCACCACACCGCTAAGGTAGGACTCGCTGACTCTCTGACCGGGGCAGGGGTGAATTTAGCGCCTTTGCACCAATGAGCGGCCGGAGGGCGAGCCATGGTTTGGTCAATGTGGCGCACCCGTCCCCCCGACAGAAGCCCTGGCCGCACCTGCGGCGGCGCAGCTGCGCGTTTCTGTGGGTGAGGTAATAGAAACATAGGAAATTAGGTGCGGGCGAGCCTGCACCGCCATTCAATATGATCATGGCTGATCATCCAACTCAGTATCCCGTACCTGCCTTCTCTCCAAACCCTCTGATCCCCTTAACCACAAGGGGCCAATGAACTGGCCTCAACTACCCTCTGCGGCAGAGAGTTCCAGAGACTCACCACTCTCTGTGTGTCTTTCTCATCTCGGTCTTAAAGGATTTCCCCCTTATCCTTAAGCTGTGACCCCTTGTCCTGGACTTCCCCACATCGGGAAAATCTTCCTGCATCTAGCCTGTCCAACCCTTAAGAATTTTGGTTTCAGATCCCCTCTCAATCTCCTAAATAGGAGATAGGCCTTATGACAAGGCCTTTGTGGATTTGCCACGAGCCAGGTTTAAGGCTGAGGAGGAGAGGCAGCAAGCAGGTGGCTGACTGGCTGGTGGAGGGGAAAGGCAAGGCCAGGTGAGCATGAGCAGAGTTTTGCGTTCCCGTTTCAAAGTTGGAACGGGAACGCACGATCGCCAGGCAAGAAGCAGTGCTGTGGCGGGCCTGCGCAGCTAGAAGCTAGCAGCCTAGCAAGCTGAACAACGACGGTGGTTGCTTACCTTAAACGCTTTCCAGTGCCATGCAGCCCCAGGTACTAAATGGCTGGTTAGCCATGACCGGGAAAGCATCCTCTGCATACATAAATCAATTCATTGACTTGCAGACTGGGAAGACCGCTTCCTGCGGCTAAGAATTGTCAAACCAAACTATGGACGTGCTCACTGCAATTGCAGGGATAGCACCAAACAAACTGTACCTCCCTCACAGGGATGGGAAATATTTGTTAACACATAAGTTGACACGGATGACTGACGTCTTGAAGTTCAGCTCCATATGGGGTTGACAATCATTAAAGAGCGCCATTACTGTGCCGTTCATGACTTCTCAGCATATTGGCTCGGCACCCCCAGGCCAAGTACGCAGAGATTGGGATGTTAACATTGGAACATCTCTGTCCTCGGCACACTAAACCAAGTGGTTATGCTCATGGCGCTGAGTCAGCACAACGGGTCCAGTTTTGCCTAGCGGTGACTGGACAAGATGATTATTCTGCAGGGAAATTACATTATGTTATGACCTAATTAGCAGAATACGCCAGGGACATTAGGTCAAACTAGAATTGCTGGCATATCCCATGGACCTTCGGTTGTATGTGGCCACACACCCACACCAGTATGTGAAGGTCACTAGAGCCTTAAGGACTCTGCACTAGCAATGATTGTTAGTCACATGAAGCCTCATAAGAGAATTTCACTGACCATCGCCCGGTGGTTAATATGGGTTCTGGGATACAAATGAACACTGTCACTCCACCCGATCAGCACAAGGATGACCACATGGGCCTGCAGGATGGTCTAACGAACGATTCCAAACATTTAGAAATACCCTTTGCCAGACCAGAGGTATTTGCCAACTCTTTGTAGGCCTTTGTAGGCCTGTGTTATAGTTCCTCCCGGGTGTAAGGAGGTAACTATTATCAAACAAACTTAAAGCATACGGTATTAGGGGTTCAGTATTGATGTGGATAGAGAACTGGCTGGCAAACAGGAAGCAGTAAACGGGTCCTTTTCACAATGGGGCAGTAACTAGTGGGGTACCGCAGGGCTCAGTGCTGGGACCCCAGCTATTTACAATATATATTAATGATCTGGATGAGGGGAATTGAATGCAATATCTCCAAGTTTGCGGATGACACTAAGCTGGGGGGCAGTGTTCGCTGTGAGGAGGATGCTAGGAGACTGCAAGGTGACTTGGATAGGCTGGGTGAGTGGGCAAATGTTTGGCAGATGCAGTATAATGTGGATAAATGTGAGGTTATCCACTTTGGTGGCAAAAACAGGAAAGCAGACTATTATTTAAATGGTGGCCGATTAGGAAAAGGGGAGATGCAGCGAGACCTGGGTGTCATGGTACACCAGTCATTGAAAGTAGGCATGCAGGTGCAGCAGGCAGTGAAAAAAGCGAATGGTATGTTAGCTTTCATAGCAAAAGGATTTGAGTACAGGAGCAGGGAGGTTCTACTTCAGTTGTACAGGGTCTTGGTGAGACCACACCTTGGAGTATTGCGTGCAGTTTTGGTCTCCAAATCTGAGGAAGGACATTATTGCCATAAGAGGGAGTGCATAGAAGGTTCACAGACTGATTCCTGGATGTCAGGACTGTCTTATGAAGAAAGACTGGATAGAACTCTCTGGAATTTAGGAGATTAAGAGGGGATCTTATAGAAACTTACAAAATTCTAAGGGTTGGACAGGCTAGATGCAGGAAGATTGTTCCCGATGTTGGGGAAGTCCAGGACTAGGGGTCACAGCTTAAGGATAAGGGGGAAATCCTTTAAGACCGAGATGAGAAAGACTTTTTTCACACAGAGAGTGGTGAGTCTCTGAACTCTCTGCCACAGAGGTAGTTGAGTGAGGCCAGTTCATTGGCTATATTTAAGAGTGAGTTTGGATGTGGCCCTTGTGGCTAAGGGATCAGAGGGTATGGAGAGAAGGCAGGTACGGGATACTGAGTTGGATGATCAGCCATGATCATATTGAATGGCGGTGCAGGCTCGAAGGGCTGAATGGCCTACTCCTGCACCTAATTTCTATGTTTCTATGTTTCTATCACTATGTGTCCATAATAGCATCAACATGTCTATGCCTATGTCATGTCTGAATGCATTATTAAAATTAGCTCTTCACTGATGCAGTGTGTGATGCATGGACTCGTCCACAGCATGAAATCACAGAGCTTTGAAATCTTCACGTAGTCACTCACGTGACTCCGAAGTAAAATAGTAAGATTAAACGAGAACTTACCAGTTTGAAGTTTGATCCTTATTTTATGAGGAGTTACGATGAGGGATTAACTGCCCTCTGCTCCCAACCCTCTATATAAGGATCAACTGGTATTTTAGTTCTCTTATCTTACTATACATTCAGTCAACTTCTGTTATCTGTGATTTCACACCGCTGCTTTGAAGAATGTCACGCACGCGTGCTGGCGGGGTCTTCACGTAATCCCTCATCGTAACTCCTCATAAAATAAGGATCAAACTTCAAACTGGTAAGTTTCTCGTTTAATCTTACTATTAGTGTGCATAATTCCAGCACGTGGTATTGGAGGTAGGGTATTGACATGGATAAAGAACTGGTTGTCAGACAGGAAGCAAAGCGTAGGAATTAAGGGGTCCTCTTCTGAATGGCAGGCAGTGACAGGTGGGGGCCCCGCAAGGCTCAGTGTTGGCACCCAGTTATTTGTAATATATATTAACGATTTAGACGAGGGACTTAAATGTAATCTCCAAGTTTGCGGATGACCCAAAGCTGGGTGGCAGTGTGAGCTGTGAGGAGGATGCTATGAGGCTGCAGGGTGATTTGGGATAGGTTGGGTGAACGGGCAGATGCAATATAATGTGGATAAATGTGAGGTTATTCACTTTGGTGGCAAGAACAGGATGGCAGATTATTATCTGAATGGTGTCAAATTTAGGAGAAGGGGAGGTGCAACGAGACCTGCGTGTGCTTGTACATTAGTCACTGAAAGTAAGCATGCAGATACAGCAGGCAGTGAAGAAAACTTCATAGAAACATAGAAAATAGGTGCAGGAGGAGGCCATTCGGCCCTTCGAGCCAGCACCGCCATTCAATATGATCATGGCTGATCGTCCGCTATCAATAACCCGTGCCTCCCTTCTCCCCATATCCCTTGACTCCACTAACCCCTAGAGCTCTATCCAACTCTCTCTTAAATCCATCCAGTGATTTGGCCTCCACTGCCCTCTGTGGCAGGGAATTCCATAAATTCACAACTCTCTGGGTAAAAAAGTTTTTTTCTCAGCTCAGTCTTAAATGACCTCCCCTTTTATTCTAAGACTGTGCCCCCTGGTTCTGGACTCGCCCAACATTGGGAACATTTGTCCTGCATCTAGCTTGTCCAGTCCTTTTATAATTTTATATGTTTTTATGAGATACCCCCCTCATCCTTCATTGCGAGAGGATCTGAGTTTAGGAGCAAGGAGGTCCTACTGCAGTTGTATAGGGCCCTGGTGAGACCGCACCTGGAGTATTGTGTGCAATTCCGGTCTCCTAAATTGAGGAAGGATATTATTGCTATTGAGGGACTGCAGCGTAGGGTCACCAGGTTATTTCCCGGATGGTGGGACTGACATATGATGAAAGAATGGGTCGACTGGGCTTGTATTCGTTGGAATTTAGAAGGATGAGAGGGGATCTTATAGAAACACATAACATTTTTAAAGGATTGCCCACAGGAGGTGGAAGAGGAGGAGGGGGAGGAGTGTAAGTCAAAATCTATGTTGGCTTGTTTTTCTTTCAGAGGCCCCACAGGAGCCGTTTCAGTATAGAGTAAAGTGAAGGCTGGTGAGACCACATCCTGGAGTATTGTGTACAGTTTTGGTCTCCTACAGGACAGATTGAGGAGGAGGGGGAGGATCAGGACCAAGAAAGATTCTCAGAGGGCCCACAGGAGCCTTCATATATATTATAAAGGACACCCGGGGCTTACAGGAAAAATGTTTTTCTTTCGGAGGCCCACAGGAACCAGGGGCCACAGTCTTAGAATAAAGGGGAGGTCATTTAGGACTGAGGTGAGAAAAAAAAGTTTTCACCCAGAGAGTTGTGAATTTATGGAATTCTCTGCCAGTGGGAAGTGGAGGCCAAATCACTGATGGATTTAAAAGAGAGTTAGATAGAGCTCTAGGGCTAATGGAGTTGAGGAATATGGGGAGAAGGCAGGCACGGGTTATTGATAGGGACGATCAGCCATGATCACAATGAATGGCGGTGCTGGCTCGAAGGGCCGAATGGGCTCGGCCCTTCAGTCCGTGCCGACCATTTTCTATGTTTCTGTGATTGGACAGGCTAGATGCAGCAAAAATATTCCCCGTATTGGGGGCGTCCAGAACCAGGGGTCACAGTATAAGAATAAGTGGTTGGCCAGTTAGGACTGAGATGAGGAAAAACGTTTTTCACCCAGAGAGTTGTGAATCCGTGGAATCTCTGCCACGGCAGGCAGTGGATGCCAATTCACTGGATGTTTAAAGAGAGTTAGATTTAGCTCTTAGGGCTAAGGGAATCAGGGGATATGGGGGAAAAAGCCGGAACCGGGGGTACTGATTATGGAATATCAGACCATGATCATATTGAAAGGCAGTGCTGGTTCGAAGGGCCGAATGGCCTACTCCTGCATCTATTTTCTATGTTTCTATCATATTGAATGACGATGCTGCCTCAAAGGGCCAAATGGCCTACTCTGCATTTATGTTTCGGCGAGATAAACCAAGCGGGAAGCTGAAAAGCTTGCCCCGCCGTCACACCCTCTGGCTGAGAGGCCTTGTGAGGGTTCCTCCCTTGGAGCTGCTGGTGTACTGGAAACGACATGTTTTCCTGGTTGCTCTGGATGGGTAGGTCAGACTCCATGAGGAAAAGGGCAACAGCACCCTAATCTACAAGCAGAAGGGGGAGATGAAGGACTAAAGAATTGGAGACCAGAAACACTCTGAATGTGACTACAAGATCCTGTCCAAGGCCATCGCCAACCGGGTCAAGTCTGCTCTGGGACAGGTGATCCACCCGGACAAACCTGTGCTGTATCTGGCAGGAAAATCTCAGACAGCCTTAGCGCTGCTGAGAGATACCATCGCCTACGTGCAGGACAGACGGGTGGATGCCTGCCTAGTCAGCTTGGACCAGGAGAAGGCCTTCGACAGGATTTCGCACACGTACATGAGGGACGTGCTCTCCCTTTAAAAATGGGTTTGGGGAGGGAATCAGAATTGATCAAACTGCTTACACCAACATCCGTAGTGCAGTCCAAATCAATGGGTGGAAATCAGGACAGTTTCCCTCTAAGGTCTGGAGTTAGGCCAGGGTTGCCCTCTCACTCCGTCTTGTTTGTCTGCTGTATTGAACCTTTGCTGATCCTCAGGAAGGATGCGGCATAAGAGGAGTGACATTTGGGGGCTTTCAAGAGACCTCCCACATGGACGATGTCGCTGTCTTCTGCTCGGATCCAGGGTCGGTTCGCAGATAAAGATTAGTATCTGCGACCATTTTGAGTCGGGGAGCCAGGGTGAAACCGCAGAGCGAATGCTCTTTGGCAACTGGCCTGACAGTTCCCCCTTACCATCAAGCCTGACTTCTTGAAGGTGCTGGGGATCTGGTTCGGGGGGCTCTGAGGCATGTAACAAAAATTGGCTGGGCGGATAGCCAGGGTGGGGAGGAAGCTGGACTGTGGAGGCAACGCTCCCTCCCATAACGGGAAAGGGTCATCAGTGTGAGGTGCTCTCGGGGGCTGTACTTGGCACAACCCTCCCTCATACGCCACAGGATCACCCGGGCATCTCCACTTCATCGGGGTCGAGGATGGACCTCGAGCCACAAACTCGGCCAGACAAAAAACGTGCCCAACGTCGCCTCAGCTTGGCCACCTGTGTCGTGTGTGGCATCAGGCGCGACAACAGGAAGAGGTTGCACCTGCCCGTGTTGAGAAGGATGGGGGCCTCCCTGTGCCCCTCCAGCCATTCCGCGGTGGAGACCACCCATGTTGTGTCCTGCAGTGGGCACGTGCAGGCTTCCAGCGTGGGGGAGCCCCTCCCGTGCCCTGATTGGCGAGGAGGGTTTTTCACAGAGTTACATATTGGGTTTGCTAAAAAGTCTGGAGAAAATGCAAGGGGGAGGGTCCGACACAGAGGACTCTGGGGACTGTTTCCCAGGGACACATTCAGAGACGTGACATCGAGTGCCGGGGGGGTAAAAACGCGTTGTTCACCACCAAACGAGATGTGACAGGGAATGGCCGAGGTGCAGACTTTGCAGGAGTAGTGCTGAGGGACGCACTGAAGCTCGGGCATGCAAGGCCTCGATGTGGGGGAGGGCCTCAAACGCCCCTTCCGCTGCTGGACCAGTATTGCGGCCCCTCAATGTATCCCACGCATGGCATGGAGTGGGGGACTGATTTGTCGCCTGATTATTGGCCTCGAAAAATGGATTTTCCGCAAGTGTAGTATCTGTTCTTATCAGTTTAATATCTGATACGTCCCTTATCTAGGGACCATATATTAAATTGATTTTTGGAACAGGGAGATGGAATAGGGGCTTGCTCCGTCCACTCCACGCATCGACCCAGTATTGCAGTGCCTCTGGGAACGGTGCACTTCCCTTTTGGGAGATTTTCAAAGTTCAAAAGAAGAGACAAAAATGCCTCCTGGTGCTTGCTTAAAAGCAGCATGGGCTCTGCCTGCTGCCCTCTCTCACTCTGCGTGCGCGCCTGCGTGTCTGTCTGTGTTGACGGACTGCTCAAGTCAAATACTTTCTGAAGAAGGGTCTCGACCCGAAACGTCGCCTATCTCCTTCGCTCCTTAGATGCTGCTGCACCCGCTGAGTTTCTCCAGCTTTTTGTGTACCCTCGATTCTCCAGCATCTGCACTTCCTTCTTTAAAACTTTGCCTTCCTTTATTTCACCAGTCGATACTTTCAAGGGAAAAGAGGACGCATTTCAACCCAAACTTCTGGAAGGAGAAAAGAATTCTTCAGCAAATTTTCAAACTCACAATTGCCGCTCAAGTCGCTACAATCGGGGTGACGTCGGTCTGAAGAGGAGAGACTGAGATGCTCGTCAACCACAGCGAGCACCACACCGCTAAGGTAGGACTCACTCACTCTCTGACCGGGGCAGGGGTGAATTTAGCGCCTTTGCACCAATGAGCGGCCGGAGGGCGAGCCATGGTTTGGTCAATGTGGCGCACCCGTCCCCCCGACAGAAAACCTGGCCGCACGTTCTGGGAGCGGGGACGGGAGGGCGGCCGGCGCACTGCGCTGTCGGCTGTGTATTGGCAAGGCGTCTGTCTGTCTGTCGCTAGTGTGCCTGGATGGGTCAGGGGGTGCGTGGGTACCGCCAGAGGTAATGACAAGGCCTTTGTGGATTTGTCACGAGCCAGGTTTAAGGCTGAGGAGGAGAGGCAGCAAGCAGGTGGCTGACTGGCTGGTGGAGGGGAAAGGCAAGGCCAGGTGAGCATGAGCAAGTTTTGCGCCGGAGGCGACTTTTCTAAGTTGCTCTGAGAAGCCTCTCGCGTGTCTGCAAGAAGTCTTCAGGAATTAATTGGAAAGCTAGGCTGAGGAAAGGAGAGGGTAAGAAATGGAATCCGTGGTCGGGCTACAGAACCCGTGTTCCTGTGCCCAGTGGAGATGTGGTTCTGTTGCAAAATTTACTTTGTGTGGAGAGAGACAATAGTCAATAGGTGCAGGAGTAGGCCATTCGGCCCTTCGATCCAGCACCGCCATTCAATGTGATCATGGCTGATCATCCCCACTCAGTACCCCGTTCCTGCCTTCTCCCCATATCCTCTGACTCCGCTATTTTTAAGAGCCCTATCTAGCGCTCTCTTGAAAGCATCCAGAGAACCTGCCTCCACCGCCCTGTGAGGTAAAGAATTCCACAGACTCACCACTCTCTGTGAGAAAAAGTGTTTCTCGTCTCTGTTCTTAAAAGGCTTACTCCTTATTCTAAAACTGTGGCCCCTGGTTCTGGACTCCCCCAACATCGGGGACATGTTTCCTGCCTCTAGCGTGTCCAAAGCCTTAACAATCTTATATGTTTCAATGAGATCCCCTGTCATCCTTCTAAACTCCAGAGTGTATAAGCCCAGCTGCTCCATTCTCTCAGCATATGACAGTCCCGCCATCCCGGGAAGTAACCTTGTAAACCTATGCTGCGCTCCCTCAACAGCAAAAATGCCCTTCCTCAAATTAGGGGACCAAAACTGCACACAATACTGCAGATGTGGTCTCACTAGGGCTCTGTACAACTGCAGAAGGACCTCTTTGCTGCTATATTCGATTCCTCTTGTTATAAAGGCCAACATGCCATTCGTTTTCTTCACTGCCTGCTGTACCTGCATGCTTACTTCCAAAGACTGATGAACAAGGACCCCCAGATCCCGTTGTACTTCCCTTTTTTTCCCAACTTGATGCCATTTAGATAGTAATCTGCCTTCCTGTTTTTGCTACCAAAGTGGATAACCTCACATTTATCTGCATTAAACTTCATCTGCCATGCATCTGCCCACTCTCCCAACCTGTCCCAAGTCACCCTGCATTCTCACAGCATCCTCCTCACAGTTCACACTGCCACCCAGCTTTGTGTCAGCTGCAAATTTGCTAATGTTACTTTGAATTCCTTCATCCAAATCATTGGTGTATATTGTAAATTGCTGCGGTCCCAGCACCGAGTCTTGCGGTACCCCACTAGTCACTGCCTGCCATTCTGAAAGGGACCCGTAATCCCTACTCTTTGTTTCCTGTCTGCCAACCACTTCTCTATCCATGTCAGCACTCTACCCCCAATACCATGTGCCCTAATTTTGTCCACTAATCTCCGATGTGGGATCTTATCAAATGCTTTCTGAGTCCAGGTACACTACATCCACTGGCTCTCCCTTGTCCATTTTCCTAGTTACATCTTCAAAAATTTCCAGATGATTAGTCAAGCATGATTTCCCCTTCGTAAATCCATGCTGACTGGGACCAATCCTGTTACTGCTGTCCAAATGTTCGTCTATTTCATCTTTTATAATTGACTCCAGCATCTTCCCCACCTCCGATGTCAGGCCAACTGGTCTATAATTCAGTTTTCTCCCTCCCGCTTCTTAAAAAGTGGGATAACATTAGCTACCCTCCAATTCACAAGATCTGATCCTGAGCCCATAGAACATTGGAAAATTATCACCAATGCATCCACGATTTCTTGAGCCACTTCCTTAAGTACCCTGGATGCTGAACACCGGGCCCTGGGGATTCATCAGCCTTCAGTCCCATCAGTCTATCCAACACCATTTCCTGCCTAATGTGGATTTCCTTCAGTTTCTTCTGTCACCCCAGACCCTCTGGCCACTACAATATCAGGAAGATTGTTTGTGTCCTCCTTAGTGAAGACAGATCCAAAGTACCTGTTCAACTCATCTGCCACTTCCTTGTTGAATGCTTTCACCGAGGATCTAGTGGGAGGGAGGAACTGAAGGGAATCCACATTAGTCAGGAAATGGTGTTGGGTAACTGTTGGGACTGAAGGCAATCCCCAGGGCCTGATGGTCTGCATCCCAGAGTACTCGAGAAAGTTGGTCTAGAATTGTGGATGCATTGGTGATCATTTTCCAGTGTTCTCTCGACTCTGGATCAGACCCTGTGGACTGGAGGGTAGCTAATGTAACCTCACTTTGTGAGAAAGGAGGGAGGGAGAGAAAAATCGGGGAATTATAGACCAGTTAGCCTTGCATCCGAAGTGGGGAAGGTGCTTAATAAAGATTTAATAGCAGCGCATTTGGTAAGCAGCGTCAGGATCGGTCTAAGTCATCATGGATTTATGATGGGGAAATGTTGTGTATGAGAATATGATTAGCATATTGGAATGTCTTGCGCAATTGTACGCATGCGCACAGAGACTCAAGATGGCGAGTTCAACACCAGAATATTGTTAAGTACCTGTGTGTTCCGAGTCTTATTTAAGTCCTTTTCCAGCACCAATACATAACAATTTGGCGACGAGGATGTCGATTCCGTTAGCCGGAACAGAATTGTTGTTGTTTTGAGGCTTTTCTCAAGATGGACAGAAAGTGAAAGACACGTATGTTTTTGGCACGCAAAAAGTTGGAACGGGAACGCACGATCGCCAGGGGCAACAAGCAGGTGCTGTGGCGGGGCTGCGCAGCTAGAAGCTAGCAGCCTAGCAAGCTGAACAACGACGGTGGTTGCTTACCTTAAACGCTTTCCAGTGCCATGCAGCCCACGGCCAAGTCCAGAAACCGCCACCGACGTCGAGTGAGTGTCCAGTGCCGTGCAGCCCACGGCCGAACCACCACCACGACGAGAAGCCGAGTCCTCCGAGTGCCAGCGCCGGTGATAACGGGGGGACACATCGGTAAGCGGTGCAGCCCGTGAAGCCAGCAAAGCCAGCCCGTGAGGACAGCCCGAGAAATCACCGATGCACCGGAGTCCAGCGACAGTCAAGTTGGACCGGTTAATTAATCGTAACAAAAGCTGGACTTTACGAATTAAATGTATTGTTCATTGATTACAATAATTAAGAGGATATATGAACACAGTACTCGAAGAACACGGCAAACTGTTTGATAACAGCACCCATGGAGTACTGAAGGGATACCAAGCCAAAGTGTACGCACAAGACGAATACGGTGAAGCAAAGTTTTACAAGGCAGCCCCTGTTTCATATGCTGCTAGAAAGCAGATTGATGCCGCTTTGGATGACTTGCTGCAGGATGGCATTATCAAGCCGGTGAAGACAGCAGATTTCACATGCCCGATCGTAGCTGTTCCGAAACCGAATAGGAGCATGAGTCTGTGGCAATTACAAGCTCACAGCAAATATGGTGCTGAAAGTGGAACAGTATCCACTTTGGAGGATTTGGAGAAAAGTTCTCTAAATTAGATCTCTCCCTTACCTATCATCAGATAGAGTTAAGGGCCTGTCCCACTTGGCCGTCATTTACGCGCCATTGACGCGACCTCCAAAAATGTGATCGTCGCGTTGTGACGCACGGGTAAGCGTGTGGGTAGCGCGGGACGGGCGCATGAAGAGGCGTGGGGGAGTGTGGAGTTGCGCGCAGTATCGCGCGGCACTCCAGGATTTCGTGCTGCACAAAATCCTCGCTCTCCACCTGCGTGACGTAAGTCCGTTTTCCCACCAATACATAACAGGAAATCATGCTTGAATTTTTTTTTCTGGAATAATCTTCTGGAATTTTTTGAGGAAGTGCGATGGATAAGGAGAGCCAGTGGATGTGGTATATCTGGACTTTCGAAAAGGTCCCATTCAAGAGATTTTATTTCGGAGTCACGTGAGTGACTGCGTGAATGTCCTCGGTCATTTATCCATGTGGAGCATGGATAGCGTCAGAGAGCGCTCATCCCACCAATGTTCCCTCCTGATATGATCCATGTATGGCATATCAGTAGAGATATACCGCCGACGGTAAGCCCAGAGACCTTTCAGGGTCCGGGCTGCGAATATATCGCCGGCGGACGAGCCCGTAGACTCGGAGGGTCCGGGCTCTAAGGTGCACCGCCTGCGGAGGAATTTCCCGCAGACGGATAACCCCGGAGACCCAGGCTGGTAGGTCACCGTCTTCGTATACCGCATGAAGCGAAAGACTCGGAAGTATGTCCAGGGAACGTACTGGAGTACAAGCGTGAGGTTCCAGAAAATTCTGGCATGGCATCAAGACCTTCGCTAAGGAAGAAACCTGAAGGCCAGAGTTCCCTCATGAAGGAGCAATCACGTCACGCCACAGAGATGCCGGCGGTGGGATACCATGCACCTGCAAAATTGTTCCTGAAAGGACCAGCAGTGAACAACGCTATGTGGGGGTTCAATGCACACTTCAAAAAGACCTGCTTCCAGAAGAACGCCATCGGACCTGCCTTAAATTCCAAATCTACAGGTTCAACTGAGGCCAGCAATGTCCAGCCGCCGAATCCTCTCTTCAGGAACCTGCCCAAACAGGTACGACCCGGATGAAGAGTTAAAGCTGTCCAGCTTCGCAAGGTACTACAGCAACACGCCCCACGCCGCTATCGACAGCAAGCGTTTCACTGAAGCTGGTGGCAGCTTTAAAACTGGGCCAAACGGGTCCTCGGGGAATTGGGTCCACGCACCCCAGCAATCCTAAGCTGGGACGGAATTAGAACCCGCACCAGGGGCCTTTGGGCTTACCACAAGACCACCAATAAGCACGAAGGTAGGTGGGTCCGGTTCTTTCCGAAATATGAGTTATGTGGACCATTTGCAAGTTGGTAAATTTACACTTGTTTTATGCAAGACAGAGTTACCTTTTAAGACAGGCCGCAGTTACGGGCCGCTCATTGTCACAGTGAAAGATACCGGTTCAACTCGCATATGCAGTGTAGACTTTTCTGAATAGAAAACTTCATTGCTGTCTCACAACAGGTGAACAGTTTTCCACTCACTGGGCTCACCAAAGATATTTGAAATTTAGCTGGATGGAACAGTGTTACAGTCAAAAGCATTGCAAAATGGGCAAACTTCAGCCCCAAGCTATCTACCAAATTACTAAAACCAGTGCTCGGCTGCTTTAAACCAAAGCTATTATTATGGGCTATCTGGATGATGTTCTAAAAACGTTGTTATTTTGCCAAATCAGCGGTATCAGCCACAGACTATCGTGCAGAAATTAGATTCTCATCCATCCAGTTAAATTTAAGTTGATGCCAACTGAAACTATTGAGTATTAGGATGACCTTTAACTATTAAATTATCTGGGATTGGCAATATATTGGGTTCAGCTATGCTACTTGCGCCTCTTGCACCATCAGAGCTATACGGCGTGCAAAGGAGCCAGCTCACAGTTACCACGTAGGTCATTACTACCAGACCTATGCTATTCCAGCTGAAACTATCAAAGTTACCATGGTGGACAAACAGTATTCAGCATTGCCCCACTAACCTTCATCAGTACTCGTCAGTTAATTACTAACTGATGCTGTTGCTTAAAGATGGATAATTACTAAATACCATCTTTAGTTACGGAGGCGGATGGGGTTTGCATGAGCTACCAATTATTCAGTTATATTATTCACACTAGGTGCATTCTGTGGATTAAAGTTTTGTGCAAATATGCATAATCTGCATGCTCAAGTCTAACTTGATACACTCTGATGCTATTAATGTTAATCACATGGGTGCAATCAAGTCAAAGGATCCGGTAATAGTTTATCTAACTTCATTGGCATTGGCGTATCATCAGGTAAACGCAATGACAACACAGAATGGATGTGGAATCGCAAGTATTCAAGGACATTGTGGGCTTGATGGAACACCTAAAGACCTAAAGATGCGGAAGTGGCGGCGCTGCGTGGCAGCTGCGGCTCACCTGCAGTCCGTCTGTTTTTTTCTTTTTTTTTTCGTCTTTTTGTGTCTGTTCTAGTTAGAATTTTGGTTTATTAGGCTGTGTTGTGTGGGGGGGGGGGGGGTGGGGGGGGGGGGAGGGTGGGAGAAACAAGGTTTTAGTCTCTCCCTTCGGGGGGATGCAACCTTTTCTTGTCGTGTCCCCCGTCACCGTCTCCGTCTGTGCTGAGGCCTAATGGCGGAGCTGGTGGCCTCGGAGCTGTGGCGAGCGTTCAGAGCTCCAGTGTTCCAGCGGCGGCGGCCCGGCTTCGGGGGCTTCGGCGCTCCAGCAGTTGCTCCAGCGGTGCTCCAGCAGCGGCCCGGCTTCAGAGCTTCGGCGGCTCCAGCGGCTCTCCAGCGATGCTCCAGCGGCGGCCCGGCTTCGGGGCTCGGCGCTCTCCAGCGGTGCTCCCGGCAGCGGCCCGCTTCGGGGCTTCGGGCTCCAGCAGTTGCTCAGCGGCTCTCCAGCAGCGGCCCGGCTTCGGCGCTCCGGCGGCTCTCCAGCGGTGCTCCAGCAGCGGCCCGGCTTCGGCGCTCCGGCAGTTGCTTCAGCGGTGCTCCAGCAGCGGCGGCCTCCCAGCTTCAGCGGTGTGCTCCAGCAGCGGCCGGCTTCCGGCTTCCAGCGGTGCTCAGCAGCGGCCCGGCTTCAGAGCTCCGGCGGCTCCAGCGTTCCCGTGGTCGATCCTGATTGGGAGCTGTGGTGGTGTTCCAGCATTCCGGCAACGGCGGCGGTGACGGCCTGGCTTCGGAGGCTCGGCCGCGGGCCTGGTGGACGATGACATCGGAGGCCTGGATTGCCTCAGTACAGATGGGGAACATGTAGGGGAAAAAGACAAAGACTTTAAGACTTTTGTCTTCCACCACAGTGAGGAGGTGCCTGGTGAACTCACTGTGGTGGATGTTAAATATGTGTTTATTGTGTGTTTTGTTTTAATTTATTACATGTTATGACTGCAAGGTAACAAATTTCGTTCAGACCGAAAGGTCTGAATGACAATAAAGGAATCTGAATCTGAATCTGAATCTGAAAATGTTGCATCCAGGCTCAATCGGCAGTTGCAAAATACGTGGCGTATCAGTGGCGATGGATGCATTCTCGCTTCACTGGGGAAGAATGCTCATTGTGTCCCTCCATTTTACCTTCCCAGACGGGTCTTGCAAATTCAGCAATTCCCGCTTCAGGCATTTTCATAGTGCCTGACTGGCCTATACAGCCATGATTCCCACCGAGGGTACACAAAAAGCTGGAGAAACTCAGCGGGTGCAGCAGCATCTAAGGAGCGAAGGAGATAGGCGACGTTTCGGGTCGAGACCCTTCTTCAGACTGGTCAGGGATCAGGGAAACGAGAGATATAGACGGTGATGTGGAGAGATAAGGAACAATGAGTGAAAGATATGCAAAAAAGTATCGGTGATAAAGGGAACAAGCCATTGTAAGCTGTTTGTGGTGTGAAAATGAGAAGCTGGTGCGACTGGGGTGGGGGAGGGAGATAGAGATAGAGGGAATGCCAGGGCCCGAGGGCTGAGGGAGAGGTGGGAAGGGGAGGAGACAGCAAGGGTTAACAGAATTGAGAAAATTCAATACTCCCTACGGAATGATTCCCACCGATGTTGGGAATGATGATAGAACCTTGTATGGTATTTCCAGGTACTAAATGGCTGGTTAGCCATGACCGGGAAACCATCCTCTGCATACATAAATCAATTCATTGACTTGCAGACTGGGAAGACCGCTTCCTGCGGCTAAGAATTGTCAAACCAAACTATGGACGTGCTCACTGCAATTGCAGGGATAGCACCAAACAAACTGTACCTCCCTCATAGGGATGGGAAGTATTTGTTAACACATAAGTTGACACGGATGACTGACGTCTTGAAGTTCAGTTCCATATGGGGTTGACAATCATTAAAGAGTGCCATTACTGTGCCGCTCATGACTTCTCAGCATATTGGCTCGACACCCCCAGGCCAAGTACGCAGAGATTGGGATGTTAACATTGGAACATCTCTGTCCTCGGCACACTAAACCAAGTGGTTATGCTCATGGCGCTGAGTCAGCACACCGGTCCAGTTTTGCCTAGCGGTGACTGGACAAGATGATTATTCTGCAGGGAAATTACATTATGTTATGACCTAATTAGCAGAATACGCCAGGGACATTAGGTCAAACTAGAATTGCTGGCATATCCCATGGACCTTCGGTTGTATGTGGCCACACACCCACACCAGTATGTGAAGGTCACTAGAGCCTTAGGGACTCTGAAACTAGCAATGATTGTTAGTCACATGAAGCCTCATAAGAGAATTTCACTACAGACCATCGCCCGGTGGTTAATATGGGTTCTGGGATACAGGAGTGAACACTGACATACAAGTCTCACTCCACCCGAGCTGCAACTATATCAGCAGCAGGGGATGGACGTTCGCGGGACCACATCCTGGCGGCTGCAGGATGGTCTAACGAACGATTCCAAACATTAGAAATACCCTTTGCCAGACCAGAGGTATTTGCCAACTCTTTTTAGGCCTGTGTTATAGTTCCTCCCGGGTGTAGGAGGTTACTATTATCACTATGTGTCCATTAATAGCATCAACATGTCTATACCTATGTCATGTCTGAATGCATCATTAAAATTAGCTCTTCACTGATGCAGTGATGGACTCGTCCACGGCATGAAATCACAGAGCTTTGAAATCTTCACGTAGTCACTCACGTGACTCCGAAGTAAAATAGTAAGATTAAACGAGAACTTAACAGTTTGAAGTTTGATCCTTATTTTATGAGGAGTTACGATGAGGGATTAACTGCCCCCCGCTCCCAACCCTCTATATAAGGATCAACTGGTATTTTAGTTCTCTTATCTTACTATACATTCAGTCAACTTCTGTTATCTGTGATTTCACACCGCTGCTTTGAAGAATGTCACGCCGCGTGCTGGCGGGGTCTTCACGTAATCCCTCATCGTAACTCCTCATAAAATAAGGATCAAACTTCAAAACTGGTAAGTTCTCGTTTAATCTTACTATTAGTGTGCATAATTCCAGCACGTGGTATTGGAGGTAGGGTATTGACATGGATAAAGAACTGGTTGGTAGACAGGAAGCAAAGAGTAGGAATTAACGTGTCCTCTTCTGAATGGCAGGCAGTGACAGGTGGGGCACCGCAAGGCTCAGTGTTGGCACCCCAGTTATTTGTAATATATATTAACGATTTAGACGAGGGACTTAAATGCAATCTCCAAGTTTGCGGATGACTCAAAGCTGGGTGGCAGTGTGAGCTGTGAGGAGGATGCTATGAGGCTGCAGGGTGATTTGGGATAGGTTGGGTAAACGGGCAGATGCAATATAATGTGGATAAATGTGAGGTTATTCACTTTGGTGGCAAGAACAGGATGGCAGATTATTATCTGAATGGTGTCAAATTTAGGAGAAGGGGAGGTGCAACGAGACCTGCGTGTGCTTGTACGTTAGTCACTGAAAGTAAGCATGCAGATACAGCAGGCGTGAAGAAAACTTCATAGAAACATAGAAAATAGGTGCAGGAGGAGGCCATTCGGCCCTTCGAGCCAGCACCGCCATTCAATATGATCATGGCTGATAGTCCGCTATCAATAACCCGTGCCTCCCTTCTCCCCATATCCCTTGACTCCACTAACCCCTAGAGCTCTATCCAACTCTCTCTTAAATCCATCCAGTGATTTGGCCTCCACTGCCCTCTGTGGCAGGGAATTCCATAAATTCACAACTCTCTGGGTAAAAATGTTTTTTTCTCAGCTCAGTCTTAAATGACCTCCCCTTTATTCTAAGACTGTGCCCCCTGGTTCTGGACTCGCCCAACATTGGGAACATTTGTCCTGCATCTAGCTTGTCCAGTCCTTTTATAATTTTATATGTTTTTATGAGATACCCCCTCATCCTTCATTGCGAGAGGATCTGAGTTTAGGAGCAAGGAGGTCCTACTGCAGTTGTATAGGGCCCTGGTGAGACCGCACCTGGAGTATTGTGTGCAATTCCGGTCTCCTAAATTGAGGAAGGATATTATTGCTATTGAGGGACTGCAGCGTAGGGTCACCAGGTTATTTCCCGGGTGGTGGGACTGACATATGATGAAAGAATGGGTCGACTGGGCTTGTATTCGTTGGAATTTAGAAGGATGAGAGGGGATCTTATAGAAACACTTAACATTTTTAAAGGATTAGGTTAGGTAAGGGGGAGGTACAGCGAGACCTGGGTGTCCTTGTACACCGGTCACTGAAAGTTGGCGTGCAGGTACAGCAGTCAGTGAAGAAAGCTCATGGAATGATGGCCTTCATAACAAGAGGATTTCAGTATAGGAGTAAAGAGGTTCTTCTGCAGTTGTATAAGGGTCTGGTGAGACCACATCTGGAGTATTGTGTACAGTTTTGGTCTCCTAATTTTGTGGAAAGGACATCCTTGTGATTGAGGCAGTGCCGCGTAGGTTCACGAGATTGATCCCTGTGATGGCGGGACTGTCATATGAGGAAAGATTGAAAAGACTAGGCTTGTATTCACTGAAGTTTAGAAGGATGAGGGGGGATCTTAAAGAAACATATAAAATTATAAAAGGACTGGACAGGCTAGATACAGGAAAAATGTTCCCAATGTTGGGCGAGTCCAGAACCAGGGGCCACAGTCTTAGAATAAAGGGGAGGTCATTTAGGACTGAGGTGAGAAAAAAAGTTTTCACCCAGAGAGTTGTGAATTTATGGAATTCTCTGCCAGTGGGAAGTGGAGGCCAAATCACTGGATGGATTTAAAAGAGAGTTAGATAGAGCTCTAGGGCTAATGGGAGTCGAGGAATATGGGGAGAAAGCAGGCACGGGTTATTGATAGGGGACGATCAGCCATGATCACAATGAATGGCAGTGCTGGCTCGAAGGGCCGAATGGCCTCCTCCTGCACCTATTTTCTATGTTTCTGTGATTAGACAGGCTAGATGCAGCAAAAATATTCCCCGTATTGGGGGCGTCCAGAACCAGGGGTCACAGTATAAGAATAAGTGGTTGGCCAGTAAGGACTGAGATGAGGAAAAACGTTTTCACCCAGAGAGTTTGTGAATCCGTGGAATTCTCTGCCACGGCAGGCAGTGGATGCCAATTCACTGGATGTTTTAAAGAGAGTTAGATTTAGCTCTTAGGGCTAAGGGAATCAGGGGATATGGGGAAAAAGCCGGAACGGGGTACTGATTATGGAATATCAGCCATGATCATATTGAAAGGCGGTGCTGGTTCGAAGGGCCGAATGGCCTACTCCTGCATCTATTTTCTATGTTTCTATCATATTGAATGACGATGCTGCCTCAAAGGGCCAAATGGCCTACTCCTGCATTTATGTTTCAGAGGGGGCGTGAGATAACCATCCGAGTCGCAAGGAATGCTGAAAGCCACGGTGGGGGGTGTTGTTTGCCAGAATCTGCAGCTGAAGGAGATGAGACGAGCCGTTCACACCTTTTGTTTGTTTTGCTTTTTTTCCTCTGTGTCATTACAATGGCTCAGTGGCTGCGCTTCCCTTGGAGAGGCTGCCTTACCTGTATTTGTGAGACGCAGGCAGGCAGGCCTCACCTCACAGGGTTCACTTTTTTTTGAAACCCTTCAATTTGTGCTCACCCCATGCGATCAGGACCCACCCCAACAGTGGTGTGAGCATGGATTCTCCAATTTGAGGTAAAAAGGCAACAGCCCTCCCTCGTCTCTCTCTTCCTCACATCGTGTTAATATGGTGATAATAGTGACAGTTAACAAGTGCTTAACAATGACCGTTAACGGATCGTTTTCTTCTCAGAGGAATGTTTTGACCGCACATTGGGCCTGTACTCTCTGGAGTTTAGAGGGACGATGGGGATCTCATTGCAACTTAGCGAATAGTGAAAGGCTTGGATAGAGGGATGTGGAGAGGACGTTTGCACTAGTGGGAGAGCCTAAGATGAGAGCCATAGCCTCCGAATTAAAGGACGTTCCTTCAGGAAGGAGATGAGGAGGAATTTCTTTAGACACAGGACGGTGAAAACTGGAATTCTTTGCCGCAGAAGTCAATGGATATTTTTAAGGCAGATATAGATAGATTGATTCTCGATTAGTACGATAGATCAGATAGATCAGTCTTTGCAGTTTCTGTACACGGACCTTACAGTGGGCAGGTGGGCCGAGCTCTTGACAAAGGGCGGAACGGGGCCCGAGGGGGCGAGTGGCCTGCTCCCACGGGTACGCACGGGTGGCCCTAACCCTCTCCGCCGCTCGAGAAACTCGGCCGCAAGAAACGTCACTCGCTCGCAGCCGTGGGCTCGGCGTGACAAAGAAGTGGTCGGTGCAGCCTCTCTCCCTCCCTCCCTCCCTCCCTTCCTGCTGCGGCAGCCAGCCTTGTGTCTGCGCCCGTGACGTCGCCACAGGCAAGCACCGTCCCTCCCGTCTGATTGGAGGGGTTGCAAGAGTTTTACATATTCAGGGCAAAGTTTGAGGAAAATGGGGGAGGGTGGGGGGGGGAGGCAGAGCGTGCGGGCCGGGGGGAGAAACGCCACCAAACGGTGACAGGGCTGGCGAGGGAGGCCTTTGCAGGCCCCCAGGCTGGCTCAGAAGCGGGAGGGCAGGCAGGGTGCGCGCAGTGCAGGTATCGCTTCTCGGCCTTTTGGCTAAGATGGTAACTCGCTGCCCTCGGGAGTCTATCGGTTCCTCTTATGGCTAAGATCAAGTGTAGTAACAGCTCTTCTGTGCAGGCATCGCTTCTGCCGACGCCTTTTGGATCAAAGATCAAGTGTATTGTTCTTATGTGAAAGAGACTACCTGTTCTTATCAGAACAGTTCTGGCGGTTCCTTGGGGACAAGGGCTGTGGATTGCGGAGCGAAATCGTTGAGGAGTCGGTCGGGCTGCAGGCTTAGAGGTGGATCCATGCTGGTTGGGAAACCAACCTAACACCTTATTCAGCCACAATGTCAGCAGGAGCAGGAGCAGGAGCAGGAGCAGGAGTGCAGGGTATTCGGAATACCCTGCGAATAAGCGTCAAGGACCTCAGCAAGGGGAACCCCTTCTCACGAGACCTGTTCGTGAAGAAGGTCTTGCTAGAGGCCTGCAAATTCGAGGCCAAGGACATCTACTGCCTCCAGGATTTTCCCGGGTAACGGATATTTTTGATGTTACCTTCAAGTATCCAACGGGATGGCAGAAGGTGATGGAAGTCTTCCGGGAGAGGGGAAATGAAGCTCCGCTGTCGCTGCTGAAAGTGCAGCTGCTCTTCACCCTCCCCACCCAGAAGGAAAGGTTCATTACGGTGCACATGTTTTAACCCACATGTGCCCGTAGTGGATGTCCTCACCTTCCTTGCTCGTTACGTTGAGGGAACAGGAAACTGTGTGGACGTCAAGGACATGCACGGGATTTGGACCAGCAAGCGGCAAGTCAAGGTAAAGCTGAGGGTGGACAAGGATGGAGAAATCGTCCACCCCCCTCGGTTTTCGCGATTGGAGGAAACCGAGGGTACTTGAGCTATGTAGGGCAACCAGGCTGTGCAGGAAATGCAACAAGCCTGGGCAATGTGATGGCCCAATGCACTGCAGTTGTCTGCAAAAACTGCAAGATGGAGGGCCATGAGACAAAGGACTGTCAGGCCAGCAAGAACTGCAACCTGTGCGGGGAGCAGGCCACCTTTACAGGGCTTTGCCCTAAAAGAGCCTGCACCTACGCACAGGCAACAAGAGGAGCTGCTGCCAGCACCCCAAAGGGGGGTGAGGCACCCCCCACCACTGCCAAGACCCCAGCAGAAAGAGGGAACACGGACGAGGACAGCCCGACCACCTCGAGGCCCCAAGTGCCAGAAGGAGACGCCCAGCATCCTGCCCAGGAGGGAGAGTCAATGGAGGAGGGGGAACAGCAGGAGAAATGGACAATGGTGAAGTATAAGAAGAGGGGTCAGCCCAAAGAGCCAAGGCCAGAAAAAGAGTGGTAAGTCCAAAAGAAAATCACAAAAAAGGTGTCTTTTCTCTTACAGAAGGCAGCAACCTTCCTCCTCGTCGGAGGATGAGGCGACCGGGAAGTCCCAACGAGGGAGGCAGAGGAAGAAAACGGGGGAGGAAAAGGAGACCGAGAGCAGAGAAGTGGCCAAGGGGCTCCAGCCCCAGGACATCGGGAGCAGCGCAGTGGTTGAGGGGCTCCAGGCCCCCGGAGACAGGAATCATCGCAACGGCAAGTGGACCCCAGCTCCAGGGGACTGGGAGCAGTGTAACGGCCGATGGGCCCCCACTCCGGGCGTCCGGGAGCTATTGCAGTGGCCGATGGGCCACAGCTCCGGGCGACCGGGAGCATCGCAGCGGCCCATGGGCCCCAGCTCCGGGCGACCGGGAGCAGCGCAGAGGCCATTGGGCCCCAGCTCCGGGGCGACCGGGAGCAGCGCAGAGGCCATTGGGCCCCAGCTACAGAAGACAAAGGAAGCGGCAATCCCAAAAGGGGGTGGAACGAGAAGGCCCCCCGCAACGACAACTTTGGTTACGCCACCTGATACTCACCTCACCGCTGGATTCCTGAGCCCAGGAAAGCTGAGGCAATTCACCCGAAGCGATGGGGATGATGGGACATGGAAATGGCCAGTGACTCTAAAGACAATGGAGCTCAAACTGGCATCTTTTAAACGTGCGCAGTATAAAGAGCACTGCGCGATGTTGTTAATGCCTTACAGTACCTGGCCAAGGTCAAGGCAGATGTGACTTTTTCTTCAGGAGTGCGGGCTGCCACACCTCCGCTGCTATCGGAGGTTGTCGCGATGGTGGCCCCACGGACTGTCGGTGTGGTCGGGGGGGGAAATGACTGTCGTGCTTCCGGCCTGGGGATTTTGCTGCGGGGAGGGAACTTCACCATCACTGAGGTCAAGGAAGTGGTTGGAGGGCGTCTCCTCGTGGTGGATGTTATGTACCGTGGCTCTCCGCTCCGGCTGATAAATGTGTATGCCTCACCCACGCAGAGCGAGCGGCTGGCCGTTCTCCAGCAGCTCCCAGTGCTGCTGGCCACGTCCCGGCAGCTCGTTCTGGCCGGTGACTTCAACTGCATCATTGATGCGGCTGGACGATCCGGCAGTGCCGACAGCAGACTGGACAGCACGTCCAAGTTTCTGATGGAGATGGTAAAAAGACGCAAAGCTGCGTGACGCCTTCAGCGACCCTGCAGGCGGGTCCCAGCCGCAGTTCACTTGGTCGAGATCGGACGGTTTAGCCCGATCCCGGATAGACTTCGTCTTCACGACGAAGGCCGTCACGGTGAGACACACTGACCTCACGCCAGTGTTTCTCTCCGACCACTGCCTCCTTCAGGCTTCCTGTCACCTACGGGAGGACCGGAAGGCAGGCAGAGGGACGTGGAAGTTAAACACGAAACTGTTGACCCCAGAGAATGTCGAGGAGCTAAAGAGGGACTACGCATGTTGGAGAACGGTGAAGCCCTCTTTGACTCCCCCACACTCTGGTGGGAAGCAACCAAGGAGAACATTAAGAGGTTCTTCATAATTAAAGGGGTTCAGAGAGCAAGACAGAGTCAGAGGGAATTGTGCCAACTCCAGACAGATTTGCAGCAACTGCTCCTTCTGCAGTCGAGCGGGGTGGATGTGAGGGAGGAACTTAGAGAGTTGAAGGACCGGCAAGCTCAGCTCTTCACCTCTGAATCCTCCAAGATCATCTTCCGATCTAGGGTCCAGCCATGTGGAGCAGGATGAGACGTGCTCACGTTTCTTCTTCCATAAGGTTCACAGGGGAGCTCTGTGATGAACAGCCTTAGGGAGGAGGACGGCACGGTAGCATCCTCACAGACAGACGTGCTGAGGATCTGCAAATCCTTTTTACACAGATTTGTATGACCAAAAGACCACAGACAGTACCTCCTCCCAGAACTTCCTGTCCTCAATCACGGAGGTCTTGGAGGACAGCAAGCGGGAGAGTCTGGACCAACCACTGACCCTAGAGGAGCTGACTGGCTCCATCCGTTCCTTTGACTCGAATAAAACTCCCGGAAGCGATGGCTTACCGGCCGAGTTGTATTTGGCTCTGTGGGACTGGATGGGCCCGACCTGCTAGAAGTGTACAACAACATGCTTCTGGCTGGTAGCATGTCAGACTCCATGAGGAAGGGCAACATCACCCTAATCTACAAGCAGAAGGGGGAGATGAAGGACATAAAGAATTGGAGACCCATAACACTCTTGAATGTGGACTACAAGATCCTGTCCAAGGCCATCGCCAACCGGGTCAAAGTCTGCTCTGGGACAGGTGATCCACCCGACCAAACCTGTGCTGTACCTGGCAGGAAAATCTCAGACAGCCTAGCGCTTGCTGAGAGATACCATCGCCTACGTGCAGGACAGACGGGTGGATGCCTGCCTAGTCAGCTTGGACCAGGAGAAGGCCTTCGACAGGATTTCGCACATGTACATGAGGGACGTGCTCTCCAAAATGGGTTTGGGGAGGAATCCGAAATTGGATCAAACTGCTCTACACCAACATCCGTAGTGCAGTCCAAATAATGGGTGGGAATCAGACAGTTTCCCTGTAAGGTCTGGAGTTAGGCAGGGTTGCCCTCTCTCTCCTGTCTTGTTTGTCTGCTGTATTGAACCTTTGCTGAATCCATCAGGAAGGATGCGGCATAAGAGGAGTGACATTGCCAGGCAGTGGGGGCATTCAAGTAAAGACCTCCCTGTACATGGACGATGTCGCTGTCTTCTGCTCGGACCCAGGGTCGGTTCGCAGACTGATTAATATCTGCGACCAGTTTGAGTCGGCCACGGGAGCCAGGTGAACCGCAGGAAGAGCGAGGCCATGCTCTTTGGCAACTGGCCTGACAGATCTTCCGTCCCCTTCACCATCAAGCCTGACTTCTTGAAGGTGCTGGGATCTGGTTCGGGGGGGCTGAGGCATGTAACAAAAATTGGCTGGAGCGGATAGCCAGGGTGGGGAGGAAGCTGGAGCTGTGGAGCAACGCTCCCTGTCCATAACGGGAAAGAATTTGGTCATCAGGTGTGAGGTCTCTCGGGGCTGCTGTACTTGGGCACAAGTGTGGCCTGTCCCTCCCTCATACGCCACAGGGATCACCCGGGCCATCTTCCACTTCATCTGGGGGTCGAGGATGGACCCGGGTGCGACGGGCACAATGTTCAAGTCGGCAGACAACGGGGGTAAAAGCGTGCCCAACGTCCGCCTCATTCTGATGGCCACCTTCGTGTGTGGCTAGCATCAGGCGGAGTGTAGAGCCAAGCACGTGGGCACCAAGTTTCACTACCTGCTGAGGTTCTACCTGTCCCCGCTGTTGAGAAGGATGGGCCTGGCGCAGGTGCCACGCAATGTGCCAGTTAGCTGGACATTGCCGCCGCCCATCTGTCGTCGGTGGAAGGGTTCTTCCAGACCAACACCTTTGACCACATGTCCATCGGGCAGTGGTCAGCACAGAATGTCCTGCAGGCACTGCAGGGAAAGGAACTCTATGGACCCGTGCGTGGTTCCCTGAGCAGACTGCCCAGCTTGTCTGGCAAAATTGCCTCATCGCCAGAACTCACCAACAAGCACAAGACCTGGCTTGGCTGGCGGTGAGGGGGGGAGCCCTCCCAGTCAGATCCTTCCTGCACCGTCGAAACCCTCACTACCAGCGCACGCTGCCCTCGGGGAATCTGCTATGGCGAGGAGACGGGTTGACGCCCACCTCTTTCACAGAGTGTGGGTTTGCTAAAAGGTCTGGAGAAAAATGCAAGGGTCCCTGGTACGCTTTATCCCGAACAGCTCCGTCACAGAGGACTCGGTGATTTACGGACTGTTCCCAGGGACACATTCAGAGCTGACATCGAGTGCTGCTGGAGGGTCATCAACTCGGTAAATAACGCCCTTTGGTCTGCCCGAGCATTGTTCACCACCCAGCAGAGCGAGATGTCCGTCAGGGAATGTTGCCGACTGGCCCGCCTCCAGACTGCAGGAGTACGTGCTGAGGGACGCAAACGGTGAAGCTCGGTGCAGCCAACGGCAAGGCTCTGTGGGGGAGGGCCACAGTCTAAGGCCCTATAACGCCCCTTCCGCCGCTGGACAATGGGGGGACACGGGATGGTGGAGAGCCCTCCCTCAATATAGGGAAGGATATCCACGCCACTGTGGGGGACTGATTTGTGTGATTTGGGGAAAGAAATGTCTAAACTGTATTGAGCTATTGTACAGCCTCCGAAAATGTCGGATTGGAATTTTCCGCAAGGTTAACTGTTATTGTATATATTTATCATTCGAATAAAGTATATTTTGAAATAAGAAAAAAAAATTATCTGTTCTTTCAGTTTAATATCTGATCGTCCCTTATCTAGGGACCATATATTAAATTGATTTTTTGGGAAACAGGAGATGTATAGGGGCTTGCTCCGTTCCACTCACGCATCGACCCAGTATTGCTAGTGCCTCTGGAACCCCCGGTTGCATTCCCTTTTGGGAGTTTTTCAAAGTTCAAAAGAAGAGACAAAAATGCTCTTCTGGTGCTTGCTTTAAAAATCTGCCTGTTTGTCTCTCTCACTCTGCGTGTTTCACGTACTTGCTCAAGTTCAAATACTTTGCCTTCCTTTATTTCACCAGATGGATACTTTCAAGGGAAAAAGAGGCGCATTTTAAACCCCAAACTTCTGGGAAGGAGAAGAATAAATATTCTTCAGTCAAGTTCTTCAAACTCACAATTGCCGGCTCAAGTCGCTACAATCGGTGGTGACGTCTGGTCTGACGAGGAGAGATGAGATGGCGTCAACCCCACAGCGAGCCCACACCGCTAAGGTAGGATCACTCACTATTCTGACCGGGGGCAGGGGTGGATGAATTTAGCGCCTTTGCACCAATGAGCGGCGGAGGGCGAGCCCATGGTTGGTCAATGTGGCGCAACCCGTCCCCCCGACAGAAGCCCTGGGACCGCACGTTCTTGGGAGCGGGGACGGGAGGGCGGCCGTGCGCACTGCGCTGTCGGCTGTGTATTGGCAAGGCTTCAGTTTGTCTGTCGCTAGTGAGCCTGGATGGGTCAGGGGATGCGTGTGGTACCGCCAAGAGGTAATGACAAGGCCTTTGTGGAATATGTCACGAGCCAGGTTTAAGCTGAGGAGGGAGCAGCAAGCAGGTGGCTGACTGGCTGGCGGAGGGGAAAGCAAGGCCAGGTGAGCATGAGCAGAGTTTTGCGCCGGAGGCGACTTTTCTAAGTTGCTCTGAGAAGCCTCTTCGCGTGTCTGCAAGAGAGTCTTCAGGGAATTAATTGGAAAGCTTAGGCTTGAGGAGAAGGAGAGGGTAAGAAATGGAATCCGTGGGTCGGGCTACAGAAACCCGTGTTCTGTGCCCAGTGGAGATGTGGTTCTGTTGCAAAATTTACTTTGTGTTGAGAGTGACAATAGTCAATAGGTTTGAAGGAGTAGGCCATCTCGGCCCTTCGATCCAGCACATGCCATTCATTGTGATCATGGTGATCAATCCCTCTAGTACCCGTTCCTGCCTTCCTCCCCATATCACTCTGGACTCCGCTATTTTTTTAAGAGCCCTATCTAGGCTCTCTTGAAAGCATCCAGAGAACCTGCCTACAACCGCCCTGTGAGGTAAAGAATTCCACAGAACTCACGCTTCTCTGTGAGAAAAAGTGTTTCTCGTCTCTGTTCTTAAAAGGCTTACTCCTTTAATTCTAAACTGTGGCCTGGTTCTGGACCTCCCCAACATCGGAACATGTTTCCTGACTCTAGCGGTGTCCAAAAAGCCTCCTTAACAATTTATATGTTTCAATGACATTCCCTGTCATCCTTCTAAAACTCCAGAGTGTACAAGCCCTGCTGCTCATTCTCTCAGCATATGACAGTCCCGCCACCCCCCCCCGGAAGTTAACCTTGTAAAACTATGCAGCACTCCTCTCAACAGCAAAAATGTTCCTTTCCTTCAAATTAGGGGACCAAAACAGCACACAATACTGCAGATGTGGTCTCATAGGGGTCTGTATCAACCTTGCGAAGGAGCTTCTTTGCTCCTATATTCGATTCTCTTGTTACAAAAGGCCAACATGCATTTCGTTTTCTTCACTGCTGCTGTACCTGCATGCTTACTATCATAGACTGTGAACAAGAACCCCCAGATCCACGTTTGTACTTCCCCTTTTCCACTTGACGCCATTTAGATAGTAATCTGCCTTCATGTTTTTGCTACAAAGTGGATAACCTCACATTTATCTCTGCAATTTAACTTCATCTGCCTTGCATCTGCCCACTCTCCAAACTGTACAAGTCACCCTGCATCTCACAGCATCCTCTCACCAGTTCACGCTGCCACCAGCTTATGTGCCCAGCTGCAAATTTGCTATTGTTACTTTGATCCTTTATCCCAAATCATTGGTGTATATGTAAATTGCTGCCGGTCCAGACCGAGTCTTGCTGGTTACCCCACTAGTCACTGCCTGCCATTCTGAAAGGGACCGTATTCCCTACTCTTTGTTTCTGCCAACATTCTTCTAATCCATGTCAGCACTCTACCCCCAATACATGTGCTAATTTTGCCCCACTAATCTCCGATGTGGGACCTTATCAACGTTTCTGGAGTCAGGTAACACTAATCCACTGGCTCTCCCTTGTCCATATTTCCTGTTACATCTTCAAAAGTTCATATGATTAGTCAAGCGATGATTTCCCCGTTCTGAAGGGATTCAAATCCATGCTGACTGAAGGCAATCCCAGGGCCTGATGGGTTGCATCCCAGAGTACTCGAGGAAGTTGGTCTAGGAATTGTGATGCATTGGTGATTTTTTTTTTTCCCCTATTTTTTCCAGTGTTTCCTCTCGACTCTGGATCTGACCTGTTGACTGGAGGAGTAGCTAATGTAACCTCCACTTTTTGAGAAAAGAAAAGGAAGGGAGTGACGAATAAAAACGGGGTATTATAGACCAGTTAGCCTTACTCCGAAGTGGGGGAAGGTGGCTTGAGATCATTAATAAAGCATTTAATGTCAGGCATTTGGTAAGCAGGCGAACATGGAGATCGGTCTAAGTCAGCATGGGATTTATGTGGGGAAATGTTGTGTTGAGAATATGATTGCATATTGGAATGTCGTGCGCAATTGTTACGATTGCGCACAGAGACTTCAAAGATGGCAAGTTAACACCAGAATATTGTTAAGTATCTGTGTGTTGCGAAGTCTTATTTTAGTCCTTTTCCAGCACCTAATACATAACATTTTGGCGACGAGGATGTCGATTTCCGTTAGCCGGAACAGAATTGTTGTTGTTTTGATGCTTTTCTCAAGATGGACAGAAAAGTGGAAAGACACCGTATGTTTTTGGCACGCAAAAAGTTGGAACGGGAAACGCCGGTTAACGATCGCCAGGCAACAGCAGTTTGCTTGTGCGGGGGCTGCGCAGCTAGAAGCTAGGCAGCTAGCAGCTGAAACAACGACGGTGGTGGCTTCACCTTAAACGGCTTTCCAGTGCCATGCAGCCCACGGCCAAGTCCGAAAACCGCCCCACCGACGTCGAGTGAGTGTCCTAGTGCGTGCAGCCACGGAGAACCACCACCACACGAGAAGCCGAGTCTCCGAGTGCCAGCGGATGGTGATAACGGGGGGTCACATCGGTAAAGCGGTGCAGCCGTGAAGCCAGCAAGCCACAGCCCGTGAGGACAGCCGTGAAAATTATCCACCGATGCACAGGTAGCACCAGCGGACAGTCAAGTTGGACGGTGAATTAATCGTAACAAAGCTGGGACTTTACGGAATTAAATGTATTGTTCATTGATAACAATAATTAAGAGGATATATTGAACACAGTACTCAAAGAACACGGCAAAACTGTTTGATAACAGCAACCCATGGAGTACTGAAGGGGATACCAAGCCAAAGTGTAGCACCAAGACGAATACGGTGTGAAGCAAAGTTTTACAAGGCAGCCCTTGTTTCATATGCTGCTAGAAAGCAGATGATGCCGCTTTGGTTGACTTGATGCAGGATGGCATTCATCAAGCGGTGAAGCCAGCAGATTTCACATGCTCCGATCGTTAGCTGTTCCAAACCGAATGGGAGCATTGAGTCTTGTGGCAATTACAAGCTCACGCAAATATGGTGTGAAAGTGGAACAGGTATCCACTTTGGAGGATTTGGAGAAAAGTATCTCTAAATTAGATCTCTCCCTTGCCTATCATAAGTAGAGTTAAGGGCCTGTCCCACTTGGCGTCATTACGCGGCCATTGACGCGACTCCAAAAATGTGATCGTCTTTTCGTGTTGTGACGCACGGGGTAGCGTGTGGGTAGAGCGGGAAGGGCGCATGAAGAGGCGTGGTGGGAGTTGTGGAGTTGCGCACGGGGTATCGCGCGGCACTCCAGGATTTCGTTGCTGCACAAAATCTCGCTCTCCCACCTGCGTGATGCAAGTCGTTTCCACCACCGAATACATAACAGGAAATAATGCTTGAATTTTTTTTTCTGGAATAATCAGGGAATTTTTTTGAGGATGATGGGATGGATAAGGGTAGGGACAGTCGTGGATGTGGTATATCTGGACTTTCAAAAAGTCTTTGGCAAGGTCCCATTCAAGAGATTTTATTTCGGAGTCACGTGAGTGACTACGTGAAAGTCCCCTGCCAGCACGCATGCGCGACATATCGGTCTACCGCACTTGCGCATCGACAGGGTGTTGAAGCGTGCTCCATCAGCCGGTTTTAGTTTGAATCCTGAAGGTAAGTTTTTTTCAGCTTAACTCCAGGTCTGCATTTCTCCTTGCAAAGGCCAGAGTTCCCTCATGAAGGAGCACCCACCGGGTGGACGGGCACAATGTACAAGTCAGACAGACAGGGGGGTAAAAAGCGTGCCCCGGGACGGCTGCTATGGAGAGGAGACGGTTTCTCCACCTCTTTACAGATTGTGGGTTTGCTAAAAGAGTCTGGAGGAAAATGCAAGGGTCCCTGGTACGCCTTTTATCCGAACAGCTCGTCAACAGAGGATCGGTGATTTACGGACTGTTCCCTAGGGAACATTCAGAGGCTGGAATCGCGTGCTGCTGGGAGGGTCCATCAATCGGTAAAAGGACGCCTTGGTTCAGCCGAGCATTGTTCACCACCCAGCAGAGCGAGATGTCCGTCGGGTGAATGTTGCCGGAATGGCCCTGCTGCAGACTGCAGGAGTACGTGCTGAGGGACGCACTGAGCTCGGTGCAGCCAACGCCAAGGCTCGGTTGGGGAAGTGGCCACAGTCTAGGTCCTTCCGCTGCTGGACATGGGAGGGTACGTTATGTTGGAGACGCCCTCATAGGAGGGTATCCACGCCATTTGGCACGAGTGGGGACTGATTTTTGGAATTTGGGAAACTGTATTGATTCTATTGTACAGCCTCCGAAAATGTCGGATGGATTTTCGCAAGGTTCTATGTATTGTATATATTTGTCATTTGAAATAAAGTATATTTTGAAATTTAAAAAAAATTATCTGTTATTATTCAGTTTAATATCTGACACGTCCCTTTATCTAGGGGACCATATATTAAATTGATTTTGGAACAGGGAGATGGAAATAGGGGTTGCTCCGTCCAACCACGGCATCGAACCCGGTTATTGCAGTGCCTCAGGGAACGGGTGCACCTCCCTTTGGGAGATTTTCAAAGTTTTAAAAGAAAAAGATCATCGTGCTTCCACAAAAGTGTGCGTGTTTGCCTGCGAGGCATCCTCACTTGTGTGTGTGTGTGTTGACGGGAGACCGCTCAAGTAGCGTGCCTTCTATTATTTAAGTGGAAAAGAGGAAGATGCCGCTCACATTTTTAACCCCAAATTCAAACTGAAACTTCCAGGAAGGAGAAACATAATTTTTTCAGCAAAATGTTCAAATCCAACAATTACGGTTTCTGCCAATTCAAGTCGCACAATCGGTCGGTGACGTCGGCGCCATGAGGTCATGACATGGCGGCCGCCTTTGTGATTTGTCACGAGCCAAGTTTTAGGCTGAGGTGGAGAGGCTGCAATCGGTGCTGGCTGGTGGAGGTTGCAGTTGCTCTGTGAAAACTCTCATGAGCCTGCAAGAAGTCTTCAGGAAATTAATTGGAGTGCCAAAGAAAAGGAGAGGGGAAGGAAGCAATCCATGATCGGGTACGGGACCTGTGTTCCTGAGCCAGTGGGAGATGTGCTTTCTATTGCAAAATTAATAATAATAATATCTTTTATTGTCATTACAATAAGTGCAACGAGATTTGGTTTGCAACTTCCATCTGATGTAATAGTTTGTTGTTTGAGAGAGATGGGAAGGAAGGCACGGGTTTATGATAGGGGGTCGATCAGCCATGATCCAATGAATGGCGGTGCTGGATCGAAGGACCGAATGGCCTCTCAGCACTATTTTCTATGTGTCTATCTGAAGATTCTTGTTCCTTCAATCTGTAATCTGGATTGTTTCAGCAAGTTTGAAACTTGTTAGATGCTTCAAGTAGATCAAGCCACAGGACCAGTCTCATCGGTTTTCCCTATTTTTGCATCTGAAAACATGTTTATCCTTGCCAGATTCCATGAATGGTCAATTTAAAAAAAGTAAAACTCTGCTCACCTGCTGCCTGACCCGAGTATTTCTTAGATTGCGTATCATCCTCCATCACATGAGATATGCAAGTTCTATTTTTAATTGTCATTTGTTCCAGTCAATACGATATATGCGATTAATACAAGTCTGAACGTAAGGTCTCAAACCAAAACGCATCCCATTCTTCTTCAAAGATGCTGCCTGTTACTGAGTTACTCCTGCATTTTGTGTTTATCTTCAGTGTTAAAGCATCTGCATCATCAGCTTTCCTCCTTACACAATGCGCAAACTCCTCCTAAATTTATTTAATCTTTAGCAAAAGGACACATTGTGAGAGAACTTACTGACAGTCCAACTGATCCCTTGGTGCAGGGGCGGAATAATCTCGGTGGGGTACAGGGGAGACACCCCCCCCCTCGTCTCCCCCCATGCTTTGAGAGGTGGGGGACAATCCCCCCCCCCCCATGTTTTTTTCATCCGGAATTGATCAGCCGCTTTTAGGGGTGCACCGGGCCCGTGCGTGGGGTCTTTCAGCGCCCGTCGCGGCTTAAAATTCAAAAACCGCTAGCCTCGAGGAAGATCAAGGCTCACGATGTTGAAGCCTCCGACGGCCTATGAAAGACCCCGTGAACGGGCCGATTCAAAGACCACGGCTGAAGATAGCCTCGCACTAATGATCGCGCTCTCCCTCCTCGGCCCCAGCGCGCCACTTGAATCGGGGGTGATTCGGTACAGGTGGGAAATGTGGAGTCGGCGCCCGGATGAGCAGAGGGGAACGGGTCACCGCCAGGGATGTTGGTTTCTCTATCTGGAAGGCGGAGGGTCTGCTGCGGCTCTGGCAGGTACTCGAGAGAGAGAGAGAGAGGCCACTCTGGCCGCATGTTGCTGCTGCCTCACAGCGCCAGGGGACACGGGTTTGTTTAGATCCTGGACTCTGGGCGCTGTCTGTACGGAGTCTTTTTCTCCCCACTAACACCTTGTCTGATGTTTAAAATCTCACCTCGCGCTGTACAGGGACCGAGCACTTAGCACCGAGTGCTTGCTCCGCTCTTCTCTCGCTTAAGTTATTTTGTCTGTGGGTCTCCATCAGGGCCACGGTGAAGCCTCGAAAGCCTGCGTTTGTGTGAGTGTGCCATGCTGCGCGCGGCCGCCAAAGAAAGAAATTGTGTTGTCCCGGTTCCCCCATGTTTCGATAGCGATTTCCGTGCCTGGGTCAGATCTTACAGCCAGACCATAAAGCATTACTGAAGGGGCTGCAAATCTGTTCAGTTGAGAAAGGGATCAGCTGCAAGCAAGATTGGGGGAAGGGGGTTGGACAAGAATCTACAATAGAAGCTTCATTGTAAGTCTTAGCTGATCATTGGTGCAGGAACAAGAATGATTGGGGTTTAGTTTGGGGATCAAGAGGCCAGTACAGGTCCCTACTTTGGTTCACAACCAGTGTTGCATTGTGAAGGTGGAAAAAGAAAATTGTGAAGAACAATAAAGGAGCTCGGGGGAAAATTTAGCATTATTTAGTAAACAAAAAAGCATTTGGGGGAAATACAGTGATAATGGGCATGTCCCACGGTACGAGTTCATTCCAAGAGCTCTCCCGAGTTTGCCCTGATTCGAACTCGGAGATTTACAGTAATGGCGCCTCGTCAGTGCGGGGATTCTCGTGGTAATTTTTCAACATGTTTGAAAAATCTTCACGCGATCTTCCGTGTACCTGCCGTTTAGCGTTCCGAGCCGCTAAGAGACGTCCCTGAGTTCCGATTTTACCCGTTACTTAATTCTCCGTGCTTACCACGAGATCGATTTTTTTTTTTAACTCGGGAGGATCTCTTGGAAATTGAACTCATACTGTGGGACAGGGCCATAAAGATGATAAATCCTCATTGGCTGGACAAACTACATCTTAATATTTTGTATGATGGGCTATAGTAAACATAGTTGTCATCTTTCGAAATTCCATAATTGTTAGAACTTTTACCACACAACAGAATGGTAGCAAATTCCAGAGCGGAGGGAGATTAAAAAAAGGAAGTTACAGATCAATCTGCCTTTTAGAGTTCTGGGAAATAATGCAATCCTATTAATACAGAAAGTAGCAACCCATGATGCTTAAAATATAATAGTCTGCTACGGTCGTTGATTTTCAATGACAAATGTTTTGACAAATCCAGGTCAAGTTTTTGTTTTTTACGAGTTTTAATTAGCAGGGGAGTAAGATTGGTGTGTATTTAGGACTTTCAGAAAGTGTCCAACTATAAGTCCCATTAATAATTTGGGACAAGTGATCAAAAGGTATGGAAATTTGCGAACCAAAAGGCAGTGTGGCTGTGTGAGCTGAACAGGATTAGGAGGAGGCTTCTTTGGATAATGACAGGTTTAAATGAATGAGGACATGCAGGAAAATGGTTGGAGAAGAAACACAAAAAAGTATGTTCTTTTATGACGCAGTATCCTGGGCATGAATCACGTGGTTGAATGTCTTGTGGCAAATGCCCCAAAAGAAGAGATTAAGAACGAAACATCCTGCAAAGACCAAAGCGGAGACCACATCAGATGCACAACGGGGACAATCGCAGTAAATACTGCAGTTTCAGAGGTAAAAGGGATTTCAAGAAATTACTATCTCTCTATG
>CM069167.1:16373459-16392397 GCA_035221665.1 Okamejei kenojei | reverse complement strand
CATCTATGTGGAGTATATCGGTTGGTTAGCAAAAAACAGGAAGGCTGATTATTATACTATATTGGTGTCTAGTTGGGGGGAAAGGGGAAGTACTAAACAGGATCATGGGGGTACCTTGTTCATCAGTCAATGAAAGTAAGCATGCTGTACAGCAGGCAGTGAAGAAAGCGAATGGCATGTGGCCTTCATAACTAGAGGAGGTTGAGTATTGGAGCAAAGTAGGTCCTTCTGCAGTTATACAGGGCCCTCGGTGAGGTCCATACATGGAGTATTGTGTGCAGTCTTGATCTCTATAAATTTGAAGGGGATAGGAACATTCTGCTATTGAGGGAGTTGCTTCGCTAGGTCCACAAGGTTATTCCCGGATGGAGGGACTGTCTTATGCTGAGTGAATGGGCGGCGGGACTTTATTCCCTGGATTTTAGAAGAATAGAGAGGCGGTTCATGAAACATATAAGATTATAAGGGTGGTTTGGAACATCTAGAGGCAGCGTGGAAACATGTTCCCGATGTTCGGGGAGTCCAGAAACCAGGGCCACAAGTTTTAGAATAAGGGGGGGGGGTAAGCGATTTAGATACAGAGATGAGGAAACACTTTTTCACACTGTGGTGTGAGTCCTGTGGATTTCTCTGACTCTGAGGGCGGTGGAGCCGGGGTTCTCTGGTTATTTCATGAGTAAAAGTAGCTACGGCCTTGAAGATAGAGGAGTTAGGGGAATATGGGGACGTGAGGGGCAGGAAATGGGTATGAGTGTGCAAGATCAGCCATGATCATATTGAATTGGCGGTGTTGGATTGAAGTGCACAATTTGACTCACGCTGCATCTATTGTCGGGGTATCTACAAACTAGGGGAATAGAGGTGTAGGTGACTGTCGAGAATCGATTTTAGGGCCAAACTTCACACTCTGGGGCAACCTTTCCAACCAGAGAGTGGATGGGGACATGTTGGACACGACTGCCAGAGGAAGTGTTTACAGTGTTTTTAAACAATGTTTGGTGAGGGACACGGATTGGAAAGGTTTTAGGGGATTATGGGGACATAACATAGCAAATGGGAGAAGCAGCCCGAAGGCTCCTTTGTGGGCTCTATGGACGAGGAATAGGCGCTGAAGGGCCCTGTTTCTGTGTTTTATGACTCTTTCAAGTGGAGGGTCGTACCTGTCTAATTAATTGGGTCAGACCGGACAAAGTCTACTACGGTCTCACATTTTCATTTCGGTCTTCCAGCATCTGCGCGTTTCTGCTTTGACAACCGGCTGGCGCCAGCCAGCACCAGCTACAGGGTCAACATGCTTCAACTTAAAACTTGCGAGGGCTTGTTGCCTAAACAGCAGATATCATCTCAGACAACACAAGCCCAGGCCACGTGACAACTGGCTAAGCTTACCACAAACACTGCACCTCAGATTATTTCAGAGATACAGGCGCAGAAACTAGGTCCCGTAAGCTCTCCTAGTCCACGACCGACCAGCGATCCCGCTCATGAAACAACTACCATACACAGGCTTAGCTCTAATTTAATTGTTATACCATATGCCAATTTAACCTTTACAAACCGGTTCGTCTTTGGAGTGTGGGAGGAACCAAAATATCGGAGGTAATCCCAGCGGTGGTCACGGGTGAGAACATACCAAATTCATACAGACTTGACGCCCGTAGTCGGGATGGTAACACGGGGGTATCTGGCACTGAGAGGCAGCAACTCTACCGCTGCACCACCGTTAACTGAAAAATATACACGGCAGCGGCTTTTTGTTTCAGAGCACTGTTCCCTCCAGCTCACGTTCCCTCTGCTCACCTTTGCCCTGGCATCCTGGGATATGATGATGGGGCCAGAGCATTTGTGCGCAGCAATCATCAAACAATTGGGCTATCATCAGTGGGATGGAGAGTAGCCACACACTCCAGCAGTCTATGGTTACGATTGTGGCAGGCCATTTGTATGTTTTATTTGAACGTTAATGTACTGTAATGTGGAGAGATGTTTCCTCTATGTGGCGAGAGTCTAGGACGGTGGGTCGTATAGTAGCCTTCTGGAAAATTAAAAGATGTTCCTTTAGGAAGGAGATAAGGAGGGTATTTCTTGGGAAACACAGAGGGGGATGCTATTTTGTGGAATAATTGCCACAGGCAGGACCCACTCCCGCACGGGAGGGCCCGTCAATGGATATTTTTAAGGTCCCGAAGCGGAGGTTGATTCCTGAATGGGTGTCTGGAGTTATGGGGAGGAGTGGGTGTTTGTAGAAAGAGATAGAGCAGCCATGATTTGTTGGGTTGGAAGTTGAAGTGATAGGGCTCTGTATGGACCTAATTCCTCCCCCTCCTATCTCTTATGAGCAATTTAAACTGTTCAATTCAAACTCATCCACCATTTGGCACTTTGGCAGTCTCTGGAATCTGATGCCACTACAATGCTGAGAACTATTCTCGTACACTTCTGTTCTTACCTGTTCCTTTTGAACTTGTTTTCGGCTTGTTTGTAGTTTTGTAATATTTGTTATCTGATGCTGATTGGATAGCTTACACATAAAAATAAGCTTTTCACTTGTAGCCAGCACTTGTTACAAGAATAAATCTATAATGTGGTACTGGGAAAGGATCAGGCGCCTTGGCCCATCAGTGTCCAGGCTGACCTTCAATCTCCCTTTCAGACTAGTTCTTTGTTCTTTTGTCCCCAGCTGGTTGCAGGAATTGACATTCGGACCATAATTCTCTTCACCATTCACTCTTGGTGATCTATCTTTCCCTACATCTCCTTTCTCCCGCCTTCTCCCATTGACCCCAAGCGTCCTCATTTTAACAATCAACTCCCTTACCTACTAGTGGTCAATTTACAGAGGCAATAAACCACAATCCGCCACGTCTTTGGCGACTAGTTATAACTACTGTATCAAAGTGTCTATCCACTTGGCTGCCCGTGCCCGCCCTGACATGCCCATGATCGGATGCAGTCACAAATGCTTGACCAATCACCAATCACCTCCTGCCCTCGCTCTCCGGCAAACCCTTTCCATTTCCTCATTTCTCCCAGTTTATTTGAGGTAAGTTACTCCGGGATTGCCCTTCCTTCTCCGTTTCAGAGCAATTTGGACCGTTTTATCAAGAAAACCAGAGGGTCTGACGCTGGGGGTTTCACAATCAGTTTAGAGTCAGGTACAGCCCGGAAGGAATACAAGCCTTGCGACAACTGAGTACCACACCGTCCAGCAATCCCCGACACTTTTACTCTACCCTACACTAACAGGGCAATTTTTACATTTATTCAAAGCCATTCAACAACAATACCTGTATGTCTTTGAAGCTTGGGAGGGGTACGGAATGATTCTCGGAGAAACCCACGTGGTCCCGATGGAGAGGCCATACAAATCAAGTAAATACGCACCTGTAGTCGGGATTGAACCCTGGTCTCTGACGCTGCAAGTGCTGGGGCAGCCAGCTAACTCTACATGCGCCACTGTGCCACCCTTTTTAACCTGCACGCATCTCGGTGACTTTGTCGTTCCTTACTCACACTTATCCTCACTTCACTATTCCTTTTGTATTTTACACGCCTCCTCAACCCCTCCTACTAAACACCCCAACGGCCTGCCAATTGCTGGTTGTAGGACACGAACTGCAGTGCTGGCCTTTACACAAAAGATGGACCTTAAAATGCGGGAGAAGAAGAAGATAAGAAATCAGAAGGAAAGGCTGCATCGCTGGAGCGAAGTAATGGATGATGTTCATGAAGAGATCTTTTTCAGACTGATGTTCTGGGGAGTTATATATACAACTTATGGATTTCCTTGTCTTTACACTTTCACTTATCTATGTACCTCCAACTACCCTGATATCTGTCTGAAGGCGTCCAACCAGAAGAAACGTACCCATTCTTCTCTCCAGACTGCTACCCCTGTCCTGTTGAGTTACTCCAGCTTTTTGTGTTCTTTCTAAGATCATTTCAAGGGAAATGACAATGCAACTGGAACCAGGGGGTGCTTTATGCCCCCACCTAGCTGTTGAGCCCTTATACAAGGCTTCCTCAACAGTATGAAGGGCTGTCCCACTTACAAATTATTTTTTTCGGACTGCCAGCTCCAAGGGCGGTGACCAGAAATAAAGGTACGATCTCTGTGACGACTACTCACGAACATATAGGCGTCACGTGTCGACAGGTCTGGGAGCCTTGGGAGGGGAGAGGGCTGAGGCTGCGGTCTGGGGGAGGGACGAGGACGAGGGCTGCTGATAGTTCTTGCCCCAGGTCCCGCTCCCTCTCCTTCCACGTGGGCCCGGAGCAGCAGGACCCCGGATCCCACACCGGCTCAACCCCAGACCTGGCCCGTTGAGCTGCGCTCAGGAGTCCTTTCGTTCTGTAGTCCGCTCCACAGACGCTCAAAATGCCCGGGCCCGGCTACAGCCCCGAGCTCAGCCCAACCACCAGGCATCTTCAAACCTTCCCTCTCATTTACCCTCCCGCAATCACTCCTCAATCAAGCAGTCATTCCTTCCTCTCTTCTTACCCATCTCTCTCCTGCCCCCCCCACTCCTCACCTCTAGAATTTCCAATCCCACTCCCCCCCACCTCACGTTTTTTAATGTAAATGAGATTTGGGTTTCCATCGTGATGTCATTGAACAGGCGGGCAAGTAGAAGCGTGCTTTTAAAGTAGTTTTTGTAAGTTTTCAAATGTCAATTTCTTGTTACAATTTTGCTTTTAAGTGTTGCGGGTAGTTTATTTCAGGCGGTGTTGGAAGACACCCGCCCTGTGCTCTTGACAGCGCTGCCGTGTTTAAGGCGGAGGGTAAGTCAAGGGGGTGTTGCTGCGGAACCCGCCCCCCACGTATTCAGGGCACCCGGCGCAGGGCTGGAGCGCGTCCTCTCATTTGCTTGGGGCCTGGGACAGACACTGCAGTCATGGACAGGACCTGACTCACCGAGTGTCGGGACCTGCGGGGGTCCCGAGCGGCAGAAGCTGCCCCGGCGGCCGCCACGTGGGTAACATGGTGCTGGGAGGCGTGGCACTTCAAACACTCCCTTCTGGTGAAGCATCCTGTCCTTTCGCGCACCTAAGAGTATAGTATAGTATTGTAGATGATGGTGTAGGATGGTAGATGAGGGTAGGGTAGGGTGTGTGTATAGAGGATAGACTGAGCTGAGCTTGTGCTGAGCTGAAGCAGAGCTAATCTGAATACGGCAACTCCTCCTACGACGTTTTTGTCTGTGTTCGGTGTATGTTCTATGTCCCCAGCTCCCGGTGCCGCTTGCCAATTGTATGCATGTTCAAATTGACTACATTATTGAGTGTTAGTTTGTGGCACGGCTCCCCATACAAAGGGAGGGGGGGCGGGGGGGGGCGGGGGGGACAGGAACCGTGACAACTTCGCAAAACCACCCCCACGTTCCAACCGGCCACAACCTCATACCTCCCACTCCCTCATCCCCTCCTCCACACCTAGGCTATCACTCTATGAAATAAGCGGCCACAGTTTGGATTGCATAGTAGCAGGTCTGTTGAGTTTTCCATTGGGACGTTAACTAGGAAATGGACGAGGGAGAGCCTGTGGCTGTAATGTCGAAAGCATTTGATAAGGTCCCAATCATAGGTGATTTTACGTGGGCAAATATTAGAGCACATGGTATTTGGTGGGGATTGGGGTACTGTCATGGATATAGAAAATTGGTTGGCAAACAGGAAAAAAAGAGTAGGGATAAATGGGGGTCCTTTCAGAATGGCAGGCAGTGAGGAATAGTAGGATAATCGCAAGGGTCGGTGCTGGGACTGCAGTATTAACTAATTTACATTAATGTTTTAGATGGAATGATTAAAAAGTAACATTAGCAAATTAGCCAGATGAATTACAAAGCTGGGTGGGCTGTGCTGAACTGTGAGACGATGATATGAAAATGCAGGGTGACTTGGACAGGTTGGTGTGAGTGGGCAGATGCATGGCAGATGCCAGTTTTTTTTTTAATTTTTGTTGGTTAAATGTGAGGTTATCCACTTTGTAGCAAAAAACAGAAAGGAAGGAAGTTATCTAAATGGTGTCAAGTTGGGAAAAAGGAGGAAGTAACTCAGATCTTGGGGTATCATTGATCTTCATCTCCACTGAAAGAGTAAGCATGTAGGCCCACCCCCGCAGGCAGTGAAGAAAGTGTATAGCATGATGGCCTTTCAAAACAGGAAAAGTTGAGTAATAGGAGCAAAGAGAAAAGGTCTTTCTGCAGTTTGTTACTGGGCCCTAGTGTGACCAACATAGAGTATTGTGTGCAGTTTTTGGTCTCCAAATCTGAGGGAAGGACTATTCTTGCTATCCCCGCGGCGTGCCCAGCAGATAGGTTCACCAGGTTAATTCCTGGGATAGCGGGCACTGTTATATGTTGTTAGAATTAGAGCGTCCTGGGCTTGCCATAGTCTGGAAGTTAGAAGGATGAGAGGATATCTGATTGATACATATAATGATTTTTGGGGTACACAAAAAGATGGAGAACTAGCTGGGTTTGCAGCGCATCTAAGGAGCGAAGGAGATGGCGACAGTTTCGGGTTCGAGACCCTTCGTCAGGAACTGGTCAGTGATCAGGGAACGAGAGTTATAGACGGTGTTCGTGGTGAGATACGGAATCAATGAGGGTGAAAGATATGCAAAAAAAGTATCGGTGATAAAGGGAACAAGTCTTTGTAAGCTGTTTATGGTGTGGAAAATGAGAAGCTGGTGCGGACTGGGGTGGCGGGAGGAGATAGGAGGATAGAGGGTTTGCCAGGGCCGAGGGCTCAGTGGGAAGAGTGTGGGGAAGGGGATGGTAGGAGACAGCAAGGGTTAACTGAATTGAGAAAATTCCAATATTCAAGCCCAAAGGATGCGACTCCCCAAGCGGAATTTGAGGTGCTGTTCCTCCAGCTTGCGGTGTGTTCTCTCACTCTGGCGTGGAAGGAGGATGCCAGGACGAGAGGTAGGTTGTGGATTGGGAGAGGGTAGTTGAAGTGTCTGGCCACGGGTGGTAGGGGTTTGGTTATTGCGGGATCGAGCGGAGGTGTTCGGACGAAGCGATCGCCCAAGCCTCGCATTGGTCCTCAAACGATATAGAATCATCTGGCTTCTGGAGCAAGCGGATATGCGTAGATGAGGTTGGAGGAGCGTTGCTAGGTGTAACCTTTGTCGGACCTGGATGGACTGCAATGGGTCCCTGAAAGGAGTGGAGGGGGGAGGTGGGAGGTGAAGGGATCAAGTGCTTGCTTTCTTGCGGTTTGAAAGGGTATTGGGCCCGGGGAAGGGGTAGAGTGGGGAGGGGAGGGGAGAATGAAAAGGGAAGTTGCGGAGGGAGCGGTTCTTTTGCGGTAGGCAGACAGGGGGGGAGATGGGAAGATGTGTGTGGCGGAGGTGGAGGTCTCGTGGATGTGGCGAATCTGGCGGAGGGACTATATGATGTATGTTGCGGCTGTGGGGTTGAAGGTTGAGGACCAGGGGGGAATCTGCCCTGTTTCTGCGAGGGGGGGAATGGAGGAGCTGAGGGCAGTGGCGAGGGCAGTGTGCGGGGTATGGAGGAGACCCTGGTGCGAGCCTCATCAATAGTGGGGGTGGGAATCCACGTTCTCTGAAGAATGAGGCCATTTTGATGACCTGGTGTTGGAACACCTCTTCCTGGGAGCAGATGCGGCGTTAGACGGAGGGAATTGGGGTATAGTGGATAGAGTCCTTACAGGATGCAGGGGGGGAGGAAGAGTTGTCCAGGATTATGTAGGGTTGGTGACGCTAGAGGCAAGATAACATGTTCCCGTTCGTTGGGAGTGTCACACAGATCCAGGCAGGCCACAGTTTAGAATGTCTGGGGGCAGCCATTTAGATGGCAATGAGGAATGTTTTTTTCTACAGTTGCAAATCTGTGGATTTCTCTGCCTCAGATGGACAGTGTGAGGCACAATTCTCTGGAGGCTTTCTAGAGTGAGTAGCTGGCGGTCTTAATGGTCTAGCGGAGTCAATGGATCCATGGGGAGTTGGCGGAAACGGGGTTCTGATTGTGGATGATTCTGCCAATGTTCTTAGTGAAGGCCAAGTGCTGTCTCATACGGACGAAGGGCATAGTCCTGCACCACTATTTGTCATATTGACCCCTCCTGATCCACATTCTCAGCTGCACCCCCCCCTCCCCACACCTTCACCACTCCACACCCTTACCACGTTCTCCTAGACAACCCCACCAACCATCTTACCTCCATTTACCTGACAAACTCAAGCACCACCCTGGACATACGTCCACAATGACCGCACTTTATAGCTCCACACACGCTCTACATCCTCACCTCCCTGACCATCACACACAGCACCACAGAGTACAACCCTGACCCAGATCCCTGACACCCTCACAACAGCACCAGCTCCCCCCCTGAGACACCCGCCCTCACTACACCCCACCACCATTATCCACCTGTCGCCCTACCCCCACACAACGCTCGCACTACCACTCCACATCCCATCACCACCTTCATCGGGCCACACCGCCACTCCCCACCCACACCTTCATCCCCGCACCCCTCCAACCGAACGCCCAGCATAACCCATTCTATCCTCAATCTCTCCCTACACATCCTGCGACCATCCTCCAATATACCCTCAACACCACAGCCCCCTCTATCCCCATCACCCCGGCACCAACCCCTCCCCACACCCTGATACTATCCCCTCCGCACACCACACCAGCCTCACCCCCCAATCCCCATTACTTACCCGCGACCCTTACATCACTCCCCACCACCTCCCCCCCCCACACCCACCATTCAACTCCCTACCCACCCCCCAACACCCCACCTTCACTCAGTCCGACAGTGGACCCTACAGATCTAACGGTTGCTAAACACTTTAATTCTCCTTCCCATTCCCACTCAGACCTTTCTGTCCTCGGTCTCCTCCATTGTCAGAGTGAAGCTAAATGCAAATTGGAGGAACAGCATCTCATATTTCGCTTGGGCATCTTACAGCAAGAATATTGATTTATCTAACTTCAAGTAACGCCAGTATTCCCTCTCTCCATCCCATCCTCACCCAAGTCGCACCACTTTCTCGTTTTCACCCACCAAACAGCTAACAATGGCCTGTTTCCTTCATCATTGTTACTTTTTTGCATATCTTTCATTCATTGTTCTATATCTCTCCACATCATCGTCTATATCTCTCATTTCCCTTTCCAGTGACTTTCAGTCGGAAGAACTGTCTAGCCCCGAAACGTCCATTCCTTCTCTCCAGACATGTTGTCTGTCCCACTGAGTTACTCCAGCTTTATGTGTCTACTAGACTGAGTGGGACCGTTTGGTCCCAATGTTCACAATCTTGGAGGGCTGGTCCCCAAACAACAATATTCCACCTCTCACCAATTTTGAATATTGGTGGCCAGTGGGCTTTCTGGAGCACTAGTATGGGGGTGTTGTCGGCTGTTGGGACTGGTTTTTCCAGAAGGCTAGTATGCACATTATGGCGGTGATTGACAGGAGAGAGAATCTCAACATTTTTTAAACACTAATAACTCTTTTATTTTTCATCGATGGGAAAAATCCTCTTGTCCTGACACAGAGGAGGGTGCTCTGTGTATGAAGGCTAAAAAATCACAGCCGTAAATGGTTGCGTTTTTGTTAAATTCAATATGCAGTGCAAACAGGAAGTGGTCAAGATGAGACTTTTAATTATATAGATCTTCGGTTTTTTTTAAACCAGCAATCTGCGGTTCCTTCCTACACATTTTTTACTGCTATTTCTTAGTGCTCGCCCCTTCATGTAAAATGTACTTCCAATGTTTATTCTTAATTTCTTCATCGAACCACCTTAAATCATACATTTCTGGTTATCGCAATCACACCCTTCACAGCTGGGACATGCTTCCCTGATGCACCCAAAGGGAAAAAATCACACATTCAGAGGGACCCCCCCGAGGAGCGTGCAAACTCCAACACAGGCAGCACCCGAGGTCAGGATTGAACTGGGGTCAGAGGAGCTGCGAAAAGGCGGCTCCACCAAGCTGCACCACAGTGCTGTTACTGCTCCTCTGCCCTCAGCTCTAAGAAAAACATCCTTGGCTTCCCTTTCCCACCCACATACACACATGAAGGGTCTCGACCTGAAACGTCTCCCATTCCTTCTCTCCAGGGATGTTGCCTGTCCCGCTGAGTTACTCCAGCATTTTGTGTCTGCCGCACATAATAAAATCCTCATCTCTCGAGAGCTCCTGTAAATCCCTCTGAGCCCTCCTCACCTAACCTCACAATCCTTCTGTACCTGAATTTCTGGAACTGGGCACAGGACTCAAGCCAGGCTTCATATAATTCCTTATGATGTAACTTCCGAGTTGTGTGCGCTGTGTGCTTCATGAATGCTTTGTTAACCGCCCAGACCAATTTGAATTATTTTTCTCCCATATTGCAGCCTCTTTGATGGTTAAATGCCTAGGATGTCATTATGACTTCCACGGCCATGAATCATTTTTTCATAGACCAGCACTGCCAGCGGTTACAGAGGCATTGCAACAGGATGGTAATTGTGAGGTGACGTTTTGGATGGAATAATAATGTTTAGTATGTAGAGAAAAACTAGACACAAAGCCAGAGCTGCTGCCACACAATGTCAGAGAACCAGTTCATTCCTGACCTCGGATGCTGTCTGCATGGAGTTTGCACGTTCTCCCCCTGTGACCGTGTGGGTTTCCTCCAGGTGCTCTGGTTTCTCCCACATCCCAAAGACATGCAGGTTTGTAGGTTGATTGGCCCACTGTAAATTTTCCCTTGTGTGCAAGAGAGTGGATGAGAAAGTTTGAGATAACATAGAAATAGTATGAATGGGCAAATTGAATGGTCAGCGTGGACTCTGTGGGCCCAAAGGGGCCTGTTTTCATGCTGTATCTTTAAACATAAACAGTGAATGTTTGTAGGGCACAAAAATGCTGGAGAAACTCAGCAGGTGAAGCAGCATCTATGGAGCGAAGGAATAATGTGGCATTTCAGGTTCGAGACCCTTCTTCAGACCCTTTAAGTATAATTTGCCAGCCAACCTAGCCAATTCCCTCCTCATTCCATCAAAGTTACCTTTCTTTAAAGTTCAGGACACTTGTCTCTGAATTAAACGTGTCACTCTCCATCTTAATGCAGAATTCTACCATTAAGCTCCCTGATGGTTCCAAGGGCTTTGCACAAACAAGATTGCTAACTAATTTTTCCTCATTACACAATACCCAGTCTAGGATGGCCTGCCCTCTCGTTGGTTCCTCTACATCATTGTCTCTCAACCTTTTAAACCGTTGCGGAAACCCTTGAAATAATTTTAATGTCTCCAGGCAACCCCTACATAAAAAATTATTATATATCTTTATTAATCTTCTTTCTCTTTCATAAACGTAAAGTTCATAAGGCAAACATAATATATATTTCTGATAACTGGTTTTATGTGTGGTGAAATCACACACCCTTGTCGCACTCCAACTGCAGTGGTAAACCAATCTGTTAGTTCCCCATTCACTTTTACAGCACTTGTAGATTTCTGCTAAAGTGCTATTAGTGGCCTTATCATTTTGTTGGAAAAACCAAAGAAACCAAGTGCCTTCCACAATCCCCCCTGCCACACAGAATCAGAGGTCTTTTCGAAGTCGATATAGCAACAGAAGAGTCCTTTTTTCTTTTCAAGGTGTTTTTTCTTTTCAATGGTGTCAACCATTGTTTGTCTTGGAGTGAACAGTTGATCAATGGTTGACCAACCTGGTCTAAACCCTGCTTGGGCTTCTGATAGAATCTCTTCTGCCCTTTTCATGATGCGTCTTTGAAGTATTAGGATGAGTATTTTGCATGAATGACTAAGCAGGCTGATTCCCTTACAATTGCCACAGTCTAGCTTGTCTTTTTTCTTGTAGATTGGTGTAATGATTCCCTTTCCCCAGTCATTGGGAAATTCTTCTGCGTCCCATATTTTCTTGCACAGTTTGTGTATAATATCAACTCCTTTGTCTCCAGCTGCTTTGAGTTCTTCTCCAGTAATGCTGTCAGAGCCCGGGGCTTTTCCATGAGAAAGCTTTCTAATTGAGCTGACGATCTCGTCGTGCAGAATAACTGGTTCCACAGAAGTGATTGGTATTTGGGGGATGGTATTTTTGAATTCTTCGTCAACTGGGTTTTGCTTGTTGTAGAGGTCTTGGAAGTTCTCTTTCCATCTTCCTTTGACATCATCAATTTTAGTGAGTATTTCTCCCTCTTTGCTTTTTACCGTCTGCATTTTGGTGGTTGATTTCTTTGTAATTTTCTTAATTGTTGGGAGAATGGGATTGCACCCTTAACTTGGCAGAGTCCAGTGTGTCGTCCGATAACAGCGTCAACCGTAAAAGTCAGACAATAGTACAAAGCAAAGATCCTATAGCAGAGCTATAGGATCTTTGGTACAAAGTGGGTGGAAAAGGAATGAACTATCTGAGGCCCTGTGCAGACTGAGCCTGCATCTCACAAATACAGGCAAGCCAGCCACTCCAAGGGAAACACAGCCACTGAATGGTTGTAATGAATAGAGGTGTGAATGGATGCACATCATCCTTCAGCTACAAAAGCTGGCAAACACGCCATTGTTGCTTTTAGAGTACTTTGTGACAGGATTATTTTCTCCCTCTTTCTAAAGACTTTATTTCTATCAACATTTTGAAAGTCCAACACTTCCATGTTTACAGCTAAATGCAACCCAAAATTTGTATCAAACTACACTGAATTATTGTGGCTGTGTAAGGCAGGAGGCTTGTAAAGTGACCACTAGCCATCCTGTTTAGTTTAGTTTAGAGATACAGCACGGAAACAGGCCCTTCGGCCTACCCAGTCTGCTCCGACCAGCGACCCCCCCCACACCAATCCTAGTTTATAAACTATCCTGGCTTATATTCAGTGGAATTTAGAAGGATGAGATGGGATCTTATAGAAACATATGAAATTCTTAAGGGACTGGACAGGCTGGATGCAGGAAAAATGTACCTGATGTTGCGGGAGTCCAGATCCAGGGGTCACAGTTTAAGACTAAGGGGGAAGCCATTTAAGATATAGCTCTTACGGCTAATGCAATCAAGGGACATGGGGAGAAAGCAAGAAGGGGTACTATTTTGGATGATCAGCACTGATCATATTGTATGACAGTGCTGGCTGGAAGGGCCCAAATGGCCTACTCCTGCACCTATTTTCTATGTTTAGAGATACAGCGCGAAACAGGCCCTTCATCCCACAGAGTCAGCGCCGAACCAGCGATCGCTCCGCACATTAACGCTATCATACACACACTAAGGACAATTTACACATACACCAAGCCAATTAATTTACATACCTGTACGTCTTTGGAGTGTGAGAGGAAAACCGGTTTACGGGGGAGAGAACATAAAACTCCGTACAGATAAGCACCCGTAGTTGTGATGACCCGGATCTCCGCTGCTGAAAGCGCTGTAAAGCAGCAGCTTTGCAGTTGCGCCAAAGTGCCACCATGTTTCTATATTTCCTAAACACACTTGGGACAATTTACTTTTATACCAAGCCAATTAACCTACAAACCTGTTAAAGAAGGAACTGCAGATGCTGGAGAATCGAGGGTACACAAAAGGCTGGAGAAACTCAGCGGGTACAGCAGCATCTAAGGAGCGAAGGAGATAGGCGACGTTTCGGGTCGAGACCCTTCTTCAGACTGAAGAAGGGTCTCGACCCGAAACGTCGCCTATCTCCTTCACTCCTTAGATGCTGCTGCACCCGCTGAGTAACCTACAAACCTGTTCGTCTTTGGAGTGTGGGAAGAAACCGGAAATCATGGTCATGGGGAGAATGTACAAACTCAGTACAGACAAGCACCCATAGTCAGGATCTTACCCGGGTCTCTGGCTCTGTGAGGCAGCAACTACCATTGCGCCAGTGCGCCGCTCCAATTAAAAGATAACTTTCACAAATCTTTGCTCACCTGGCCTTGTCTTTTCCCTCCATCAGCCAGATGCTGGCTCTCCTCCTCAGCTGTAAACTTGGCTTGTAATACCCAAATCCTAAGAGAGGTGAAAGACAACAGGGAAATTATCATCAAACCAGCAGAAAAGGGGAAGAACAGAGTTGTCATGGACAAACAACAATACTTATCCGAGGCACACAGACTACATTGTTGACAAAGCCCATCTATAAGGAAACACTAATGAAAATTGAAGAGATTTTACAATGCCTCAACAAATCATGGCGCATTTATATGTTTAGTTTAGAGATAGACAATGGACAATAGGCGCAGGAGTAGGCCATTCGGCCGTTCGAGCCGCCATTCAATACGATCATGGCCTCCCAGCTTTGTGTCATCTGCAAATTTGCTAATGCTACTTTTAATCCCTTCATCTAAATCATTAATCTATATTGTAAATAGCTGCGGTCCCAGCACCGAGCCTTGCGGTACCCCACTAGTCACTGCCTGCCATTCTGAAAGGGAACAGTTTATCCCGTCTTTGTTTCCTGTCTGCCAACCAATTTTCTATCCATGTCAGTACCCTACCACCAATACCATGTGCTCTAAATTTGCCCACTATTCTCTTATGTGGGACCTTTTCAAATGTTTTCGGAAATGTCCAGGTACACTACATCCACTGGCTCTCCCTTGTCCATTTTCCGAGTTACATCCTCAAAAAATTCCAGAAGATTAGTTAAACATGATTTCTCCTTCGTAAATCGATGCTGACTCGGACCGATCCTGTTACTGCTATTCAAATATGCCGCTATTTCATCTTTTATAATGACTCCAACATCTTCCCCACCACCGATGTCAGGCAAACTGGTCTATAATTTCCTGTTTTCTCTCTCCCGCCTTTCTTAAAAGTGGGACAACATTAGCTACCCTCCAATCCACAGGAACTGATCCTGAATCTATAGAACATTGGAAAATGATCACCAAAGTGTCCATGATTTCTGGCGGGGGGGGGTACGGTATGGTGGAGACGCCCCTCAATATAAGGGAATGTATCCCACGCCACTGTAGCACGAGTGGGGGACTGATTTGTGGAAATTTGGGGGAAAGAAATGTCTAAACTGTATTGATCTATTGTACAGCCTCCGAAAATGTCGGATGGATTTTCCGCAAGGTTAATGTATTGTATATATTTATCATTCGAATAAAGTATATTTTGAAATAAAAAAAAATAAAAAATGATTTCTGGCAGGGGAGAGACTTTGATCATCAAGGAAGTTCTCCCAGGACTAGTATTTGAGTAAAAGAGACTATCTGTATTTATTAGAACAGGTCTGGCGGTCCGTTGGGGACAAGGGCCGTGGATTGCGGAGCGAAATCGTTGACGAGGAGTTGGTCGGCTGCAGGCTTAGAGGTGGATCCTTGCTGGTTGGGTAACCAACCTAACACCTTATTCGGCCACAATGTCAGCAGCAACAGGAGCAGGAGTACAGGGTATTCAGGATACCCTGAGAACAAGCGTAAAGGACCTTAGCAAGGGGACCCCCTTCTCACGAGACCAGTTCGTGAAGGTCTTGCTAGAGGCCTGTAAATTTGAGGCCAAGGACATCTACTGCCTCCAGGACTTCCCGGGTAACGGATATTTTGATGTTACCTTCACGTATCCGACGGGATGGCAGAAGGTGATGGAAAACCTCCGGGAGAGGGGGAATGAAGCTCCGCTGTCGCTGCTGAAAGTGCAGGTGCTCTTCACCCTCCCCACCCAGCATCCTGCCCAGGAGGGAGAGTCGATGGAGGAGGGGGAACAGCAGGAGAAATGGACAACGGTGAAGTACAAGAAGAGGGGTCAGCCCAAAGAGCCGAGGCTGGAAAGGACTGGTAAGTCCATAAGTAAACCCCAAAAAAGGTCTCTTTCTCTTACAGAAGGCAGCAACCTCTCCTCGTCGGAGGATGAGGCGACCGGGAAGTCCCAACGATGGAGCCAGAGGAAGAAAACGGGGGAGGAAAAGAGAGAGGCCACGACGATCACCTCCCAGCCCCAGTAGACCAAGAGCAGAGAAGCGGCCGAGGGGCTCCAGCCCCAGGACATCGAGATCAGTGCAGCGGTCGAGGGGCTCCAGCCCCTGGAGACAGGGATCATCACAGTGTCCAATGGGCCCCAGGTCCAGAACACCGGGAGCAGCGCAACGGCCGATGGGCCCCAGCTCCGGGCGACTGGGAGCAGCGCAATGACCGATGGGCCCCAGCTCCGGGCGACCGGGAGCACTGCAGCGGCCAATGGGCCCCAGCTCCGGGAGACTGGGAGCAGCGCAGAGGCCATTGGGCCCCAGCTCCGGGTTTCTGGGAGCAGCGAACCAGCCATCTTGACCCAGCTACAGGAGACGGAGGAAGCGGCGTGCCCAAAAGGAGGTGGAACGAGAAGGCCCCCCCCAACGACACCTTTGGTTACGCCACCTGCTCTTTGGCAACTGGCCTGACAGATCTTCCGTCCCCTTCACCATCAAGCCTGACTTCTTGAAGGTGCTGGGGATCTGGTTCGGGGGGGCTGAGGCGTCTAACAAGAATTGGCTGGAGCGGATAGCCAGGGTGGGGAGGAAGCTGGAGCTGTGGAGGCAACGCTCACTCTCCATAACGGGAAAGAATTTTGTCATCTGGTGTGAGGTGCTCTCGGGGCTGCTGTACTTGGCACAAGTGTGGCCTGTCCCTCCCTCCTATGCCACAGAGATCACCCGGGCCGTCTTTCAGTTAAACTGGGGGATGATAGACGGGGTGCAACGGGCCACAATGTACAAGTCAGCAGACAACGGGGGTGAAAGCGTGCCCAACGTCGCCCTCACCCTGATGGCCACCTTCGTGTGTGGCTGCATCAGGCGGACTTTAGAGCCAAGGCACGTGGGCACCAAGTGTCACTACCTGCTGAGGTTCTACCTGTCCCCAGTGTTGCGAAGGATGGGCCTGGCGCAGATGCCACGCAGCTGGACATTGCCGCCCCATCTGTCGACTGTCGAAAGGTTCTTCCGGACCAACACCTTTGACCACATGTCCATTGGGCAGTGGTCAGCACAGAATGTCCTGCACCGTCGGAACCTCACTGCCAGCGCACGCTGCCCTCGGGAGGGCTGCTATGGAGAGGAGACGGTTGTCCACCTCTTTGCAGAGTGTGGATTTGCTAAAAGAGTCTGGAGGGTCCCTGGTACGCTTTATCCCGAACAGCTCCGTCACAGAGGACTCTGTGATTTACGGACTGTTCCCAGGGACACATTCAGAGACTGACATCGAGTGCTGCTGGAGGGTCATCAACTCGGTGAAAGACGCCCTTTGGTCTGCCCGAGCGTTGTTCACCACCCAGCAGAGCGAGATGTCCGTCAGGGAATGTTGCCGACTGGCCCGCTGCAGACTGCAGGAGTACGTGCTGAGGGACGCATTGAAGCTCGGTGCAGCCAACGCCAAGGCTCGGTGGGGGAGGGCTACAGTCTAGGGTCCTTCCGCTGCTGGACATGGGGGGGCACAGTATGGTGGAGACGCCCCTCAAAATAAGGGAAGGTATCCCACGCCAGTGTGCCACATGAGGGGCACGGGTGGGGGACACATTTGTGAAATTTGGGGAAAAGAAATGTATAAACTGTATTGTTCAATTTGTATAGCCTCCAAAAATGTCGGATGGATTTTCCACAAGTTTCATGTATTGTATATATTTATCATTTCAATAAAGTCTATTTTGAAATTTAAAAAAAAGTCCATGATTTCTAGAGCCACTTCCTTAAGTACCCTGGGATGCAGACCATCATGCCCTGGAGATTTATCAGCCTTCAGTCCCATCAGTCTACTCAACACCATTTCATGCCTGATGTGAATTTCCTTCAGTGCCTCCGTTACGCTAGATCGGGGTGGGGAACCTTTTTACGTTGGAATGTTGCATTAAGTTAGCTGTAATCTAATAAGGCCGCATCCAAGAAACTTCAATTAGATATACTTCAAAATGTACATTATTTGGTAAAAATCTACCTACCTACCTACTAACTTCAAGAAAATGAAAAGAACTTTGTTCATTCTAAAGTTAACTATCAATGACTTTGTTGTGACTGCTTTCTAGAGTCTTGAGTCACATTAGAACTAAATCATGAGCATAACAGTTGTTAAAATTGCCCTCATGACTTACTAATGTTTTAATTGTGGCCGTCAGTCGGGGAGGATTATTTCGTTGAATCTTCTTTTATTCTTTGGTATTTTAAATACGTTCATTTTAAGATAAAAATAAAAATAATAGAAGATGAATAAAAACATTAATAAAAATAAAAGGATTTGTTCTACAAAATTTGGATTCATTCGAAAGGCCGCACTTAATGGCCCAGAAGGCCGCATACGGCTTTAAGGCCGCAGGTTCCCCATCCCTGCCCTAGATCCTCTAGCCACTAGTACATCAGGAGATTGTTTGTGTCCTCCTTAGTGAAGATGGATCCAAAGTACCTGTTTAACTCGTCTACCATTTCCTTGTTCCCCATAATAAATTCACCTGTTTCAGTCTTCAAGGGTCCAACTTTGGTCTTAACTAATGTTTTCCTCTTCACAATCCTAAACAAGCTTTTACTATCCTCCTTTATATTCTTGGCGAGCTTACCTTCGTACCTCATCTTTTCTCCCCGTATTGCCTATTGAGTTATCTTCTGTTGCTCTTTAAACGTTTCTCAATCCGCTGGCTTCCCGCTCATCTTTGCTATGTTATACTTCTCTTTTATTTTTATACTGTCCCTGACTTCCCTTGTCAGCCACAGTCGCCCCTTACTCCCCTTGGAATCTTTCTTCCTCTTTGGAAATAACTGATCCTGCACCTTCTGTATTATTCCCAGAAATACCTGTCATTGTTGTTCCCTGCTGGGGTATCTTTCCAGTCAACTTTGGCCAGCTCCTCCCTCATGGCTCCATAGTCCCCTTTGTTCAATTGTAATACTCATACTTCTGATTTTCCCTTCTCCCTCTCAAATTGTAGATTAAAACATATTATATTATGGTCACTACCTACTGAAGGTTTCTTTACCTCGAATTT
>CM069167.1:16313459-16368459 GCA_035221665.1 Okamejei kenojei | reverse complement strand
TGTGGGGTGAGGGGGGGAGTAATGGAGAGTGAGATGGGGGAGTGTGGGGTGAGGGGGGGTAATGGAGAGTGAGATGGGGGGTGTGGGGTGAGGGGGGAGTAATGGAGAGTGAGATGGGGAGTGTGGGGTGAGGGTGGGGAGTATGGAGAGTGAGATGGGGAGTGTGGGGTGAGGGGGGAGTAATGGAGAGTGAGATGGGGGGTGAGGGGGTAATTCTGGTCCCCCCCCCCCCGGGTACAGGGGCCGTTCCGGCGGGAAACCAAAACGTCCCGTCGACGACCCGCTCCCGCGCCGCCCAAACCCAAACATCGCGAGAAGTGAAGACGTGCTGGCGGGAATGGCGCCGGTTCCAGGGTGAAGCCGGACTGGGCCCCGTCACGTGCCGGGGGAGCAGCTGCATCTCACACTCACTGTCTGCGAGGCCGCCGCCGCCTCAGCTGCAATGTTGCCCCAGTGCGTCTGGACAAGTGTTTGGGCGGCAAAGCCCGTCCCTCACGCTTGGTTCAGAGGGACAGAGTTGTGGCTCCTCTCACTGTTTAAGGAGTGAGGTTGAAGCCAGTGATGGAAGTGCAGACACAGACACGCTCTGAGTGTGGGCTTGATGCTGCACAGAATGCAGCCGCTCTCAAACAGTCCCTGCAGCAACGTGAGGCCGATGGGCTTTGGACAAATGTCAGTGGCCACATCCCAGGAGTTTAAAATCTGTCATCATTTTACCCCAATCTCCAGACGTGACCACTGCTTTGTTTTACAAGTGGTCACAACCTACACGCGCTTGCTTCGAATGAGCTGCCAGGAACTTCAACTTGGGGAAGAGAGAAAAGTGGGAGAGAGCGAGAGAGACTTGACTGAGGACCGTGATGTGGGCGGCGCCGGGACCCTCGAGTTCTCCACACCAGCCGTCGCCGACAGCACACAATGATGTACAGAAGGAAGCGTCAGGTTTGTGCCTTTATCAGTATTTTACTGTGGTAAAGATAGTTGTTTGTTGCCCAGAATGTTATTTCCTTATTCATTAATCCCATTCATCGAAACCTGTTTTTATTGCATCGCAGGTTGTAAGTTTATGTTGGAGCAGCAGCCATTAATTCCAAACAAGGACCAAAATTCAGATTTTTGTTGTCATGTACATTGGAAGCTCTAATCATTTTGGAATTTAAAGGACAGCTTTGCAAACAGGCAGGGTGTCTACTGAGAAAATTGGGTGTTTATTGACCTGCAGGAAACCCGAAATCTTCAGCTGAAGATATTTCACACTGCTGTAATAGAGATGAGGGAATATCCAGACTGATTTGTCACTTGGCACATCAAGAATGGCCATGGGGATAGAAACAAAATACTGGAGTAACCCAGCAGGTCAGGCAGCATCTCTGGAGGAAAGGAATGGGTGACGTCTCGGGTCAGAACCCCGAGGGTATCATCGGTATAAACCAGTATCTGCAGTTCCTTCCTACACACACGGCCATGGGGATATTTCTGTCAATATGCCTGTCAATAATTGAGGTATTTGTGTATTCGGTCAGCCCTCGCAACAGTAATATGTGTAAGAAGGGACTGCAGATGCTAGTTTAAACCAAGGATAGACACAAAAAGCTGGAGTAACTCAGCGGGACAGGTAGCATCTCTGGGGAGAAGGAAGGGGTGACGTTTCGGGTCGAGACCCTTCTTTAGACTGGGAAGCTTTTAGACCTGCCTTTGAATCACTGTCCCAGCAAAGGAGTTTGAATGATCAGAGGTGTCTTGGCAGCTACAATATGTCCCCATTGTGATTCTCCAACGTTTATTTGTCTGCACTCAAAGTTAAATCTCAGTAGATAATTTTAGCATTTGATAATTCATTGATTATTGTGTAGGAAAGAACTGCAGATGCTGGTTTAAATCGAAGGGAAACACAGAATGCTGGAATAACTCAGCGGGTCGAAGGGAGAGACAGAATGCTGGAGTAAGTCAGTGGGTCAGGCAGCATCTCTGGAGAGAGGTAATAGGTGACGTTTTGGGTGGAGACCCTTCAGATTGATATCAGGGGAGGGGGCGTGACAAAGATAGAATGTAGTTGGAGACATTGGTGGGAGAACTGGGAAGGGGGAGGGGATGGAGAGGGAAAGCAAGGGCAATCTGAAGTTAGAGAAGTCAATGTTCACACCACTGGGGTGTAAACTACCCAAGCTAAATATGAGGTGCTGTTCCTCCAATTTGCACTGGGCCTCACTCTGACAATGGAGGAGACCCAGGACAGAAACATCAGATTGGGAATGGGAGGGGTAGTTGAAGTGCTGAACCACCGGGAGATCAGGATTGTTAAGACAGACTGAGTGGAGGTGTTCAGCGAAACGATTGCTGAGCCTGTGCTTGGTCTTGCCGATGTAGAGAAGTTGACACCTGGAACAGTGGACACAGTCGATGAGGTTGGAGGAAGTGCAAGTGAACCTCTGCCTCACCTGGAAAGGCTGTTTGTGTCCTTGGATGGAGTCGAGGGGGGAGGTAAAGGGACAGGTGTTACATCTCCTGCAGTTGCAGGGAATGTACCTGGGGAGGGGGTGGTTTGGGTGGGGAGGGACGAGTTGACCAGGGAGTTTCAGAGGGAATAGTCTCTACGGAAAGCAGAAAGGGGAGGAGATGGGAAGATGTGGCCAGTAGTGGGATCCCGTTCATTGTTGATTGTTGTCTCTGTGTTTAAAGCCAATACAAATGTGATGTACTTTGACTTTGGGAGATTCTACCGAGAGAGTGTTCATTAGAATGTGTTTCTCTTTTACATCAACCAGCTTCAGCCACTGAGTAACTCTGTTCAAAGGGCACAACAAAAGCTGATTAGTTAAATTTCTTCAACAGTATTTGAAACGCACCTCACCGAGGATGCCGGCACCGGGTTCCTGAGCCCAGGAAAGCTGAGGCAATTCACCAAAGCGGTGGGCATGAGGGGACACGAGAATGGTCAGTGGCTCTAAAGATAATGGAGCTCAAACTTGCATCTTTAAACGTGTGCAGTATGAAGAGCACTGCCCGATGTGTTAATGCCTTGCACTCACGCGGCAGCGCGACTCGCTTTGCAGCGGCCCCTACAGCCTGTCTTAATGTAATTGTGTTTTTTAATACTGTTTTTAACTGTGTATATGCGGGGGGGGGGGGGGGGGGGGGTGAATGGGAAGGGGAAACTTAAATCTCTTCCCTGCACGGGAGACCCGCCCCTTTTCCCTGTCCGGTCTCCGTTGTCATTAGGGCCTAGCACCGTGGAGTAGCATCCAACCGGAACGACCTGGGGGCTCCAATCACGGAGCCTGCGGAGCTGCGGACTTACCACCGTGGGGCTGGCCGGCCTCGGAGCGTGGGGAGCGGTGGTGGCTCGCTGCTGCGGCCCGACCCCGGAGCTCGGATGCTCCAGCTGCAGACCGGTGGATGGGACATCGGGAGCTCGCGGGTTCGGTGGGAGACCGCTTTTCGGAGCTCCCGCAACGCAACTTCTCCAGCCCATGTCGTGGGGTTGGAACGACCCGGTGCGGGCCGTACATCGCCCAGCGAGGCTTTAACCGCCGCGGGACATTCCAACGCCTGCCGGGGGCTGCAACATCGGGAGAAAAATGGTGCAGGGGAGAGAAAAGACTTTGCCTTCCATCACAGTGAGGAGGAGATTCACTGTGATGGATGTTTGTGTAAATTGAATTGTTTGTATGTTTTGTAGGAATTGTCTTTGTATGGCTGTGGAAATGGAGTTTCGTTTGAGCCTCACTGAGGTTCAAATGACATGGAATAAAATATTGTATTGTATTACCTGGCTAAGGTCAAGGCAGATGTGACTTTTCTCCAGGAGTGCGGGCTGCCACACCTCCGCTGCTATCGGAGGTGGTCGCGATGGAGGCCCCATGGACTATCGGTGTGGTCTGGGGGCAATGACTGTCGCGTTTCTGGCCTGGGGATCTTGCTGCGGGGTGGGAACTTCACCATCACTGAGGTCAGGGAGGTGGTTGGGGGGCGTCTCCTCATGGTGGATGCTATGTACCGTGGTTCTCCGCTCCGGCTGATTAATGTGTATGCCTCACCCACCTCACGCCAGTGTTCTTCTCTGACCACTGCCTCCTTCAGGCTTCCTGTCACCTACAGGAGGACCAGAAGGTAGGCAGAGGGACGTGGAAGTTAAACATGAAGCTGTTGACCCCAGAGAACGTTGAGGAGCTAAAGAGGGAATACACATGTTGGAGAACGGTGAAGCCCTCTTTGACTCCCCGACATTCTGGTGGGAAGCAATCAAGGAGAACATTAAGAGTTAAAGAAAGGAACTGCAAATGCTGGAGAATCGAGGGTTACACCAAAAAGCTGGAGGAACTCAGCGGGTGCAGCAGCATCTAAGGAGCGAAGGAGATAGGCGACATTTCGGGTCGAGACCCTTCTTCAGACTGGTCAGGGATCAGGGAAACGAGAGATATAGACGGTGATGTGGAGAGATAAAGAACAATGAATGAAAGATATGAAAAAAAGTATCGATGATAAAGGGAACAAGCCATTGTAAGCTGTTTGTGGTGTGAAAATGAGAAGCTAGTGCGACTAGGGTGGGGGAGGGAGATAGAGATAGAGGGAATGCCAGGGCCCGAGGGCTGAGGGAGAGGTGGGAAGGGGAGGAGACAGCAAGGGTTAAGAGAATTGAGAAAATATTGAGAACATTAAGAGGTTCTTCATAGTTAAAGGGGTTCAGAGAGCAAGATAGTCAGAGGGAATTGTGCCAACTCCAGACAGATTTGCAACAACTGCTCCTTCTGCAGTCGAGAGCGGTGGATGATGATCTTGGAGGATTCAGAGGTGAAGAGCTGAGCTTGCCGGTCCTTCAACTCTCTAAGTTCCTCCCTCACATCCACCCCGCTCGACTGCAGAAGGAGCAGTTGCTGCAAATTTGTCTGGAGTTGGCACAATTCCCTCTGACTCTGTCTTGCTCTCTGAACCCCTTTAATTATGAAGAACCTCTTAATGTTCTCCTTGGTTGCTTCCCACCAGAGTGTGGGGGAGTCAAAGAGGGGCTTCACCGTTCTCCAACATGCGTAGTCCCTCTTTAGCTCCTCGACATTCTCTGGGATCAACAGTTTCGTGTTTAACTTCCACGTCCCTCTGCCTGCCTTCCGGTCCTCCCGTAGGTGACAGGAAGCCTGAAGGAGGCAGTGGTCGGAGAAGAACACTGGCGTGAGGTCAGTGTGTCTCACCGTGACGGCCTTCGTCGTGAAGACGAAGTCTATCCGAGATCGGGCTAAACCGTCCGATCTCGACCAAGTGAACTGCGGCTGGGACCCGCCTGCAGGGTCGCTGAAGGCGTCACGCAGCTTTGCGTCTTTTACCATCTCCATCAGAAAACTTGGACGTGCTGTCCAGTCTGCTGTCGGCACTGCCGGATCGTCCAGCCGCCTCAATGATGCAGTTGAAGTCACCGGCCAGAACGAGCTGCCGGGACGTGGCCAGCAGCACTGGGAGCTGCTGGAGAACGGCCAGCCGCTCGCTCTGCGTGGGTGAGGCATACACATTTATCAGCCGGAGCGGAGAGCCACGGTACATAACGTCCACCACAAGGAGACGCCCTCCAACCACTTCCTTGACCTCAGTGATGGTGAAGTTCCCTCCCCGCAGCAAAATCCCCAGGCCGGAAGCACGACAGTCATTTCCCCCCGACCACACAGACAGTCCGTGGGGCCACCATCGCGACCACCTCCGATAGCAGCGGAGGTGTGGCAGCCCGCACTCCTGAAGAAAAGTCACATCTGCCTTGACCTTGGCCAGGTATTGTAAGGCATTAACACATCGCGCAGTGCTCTTTATACTGCGCACGTTTAAAGATGCCAGTTTGAGCTCCATTGTCTTTAGAGTCACTGACCATTTCCATGTCCCATCATCCCCACCGCTTCGGTGAATTGCCTCAGCTTTCCTGGGCTCAGGAATCCAGCGGTGAGGTGAGTATCAGGTGGCGTAACCAAAGTTGTCGTTGCGGGGGGCCTTCTCGTTCCACCCCCTTTGGCATGCCCCTTCCTTTGTCTTCTGTAGCTGGGGCCCAATGGCCTCTGCGATGCTCCCGGTCGCCCGGAGCTGGGGCCCATGGGCCGCTGCAATGCTCCCGGTCGCCCGGAGCTGGGGCCCATCGGCCGTTGCACTGCTCCCAGTCCCTGGAGCTGGGGTCCACTTGCCGTTGTGATGATTCCTGTCTCCGGGGGCTGGAGCCCCTCAACCACTGCGCTGCTCCCGATGTCCTGGGGCTGGAGCCCTCGGCCACTTCTCTGCTCTCGGTCTCCTTTTCCTCCCCCGTTTTCTTCCTCTGCCTCCCTCGTTGGGACTTCCCGGTCGCCTCATCCTCCGACGAGGAGGAGAGGTTGCTGCCTTCTGTAAGAGAAAGACACCTTTTTTGTGATTTTCTTTTGGACTTACCACTCTTTTCCGGCCTTGGCTCTTTGGGCTGACCCCTCTTCTTATACTTCACCATTGTCCATTTCTCCTGCTGTTCCCCCTCCTCCATCGACTCTCCCTCCTGGGCAGGATGCTGGGCGTCTCCTTCTGGCACTTGGGGCCTCAAGATGGTCGGGCTGTCCTCGTCCGTGTTCCCTCTTTCTGCTGGGGTCTTGGCAGTGGTGGGGGGTGCCTCACCCCCCTTTGGGGTGCTGGCAGCAGCTCCTCTTGTTGCCTGTGCATAGGTGCAGGCTCTTTTAGGGCAAGCCCTGTAAAGGTGGCCTGCCTCCCCGCACAGGTTGCAGTTCTTGCTGGCCTGACAGTCCTTTGTCTCATGGCCCTCCATCTTGCAGTTTTTTGCAGACAACTGCAGTGCATTGGGCCATCACATGCCCAGGCTTGTTGCATTTCCTGCACAGCCTGGGTTGCCCTACATAGCTCAAGTACCCTCGGTTTCCTCCAATCGCGAAAACCGAGGGGGGGTGGACGATTTCTCCATCCTTGTCCACCCTCAGCTTTACCTTGACTTGCGCTTGCTGGTCCAAATCCCGTGCATGTCCTTCACATCCACACAGTCTCCTGTTCCCTCCACGTAGCGAGCAAGGAAGGTGAGGACATCCACTACGGGCACATGTGGGTTAAACATGTGCACCGTAATGAAACCTTTCCTTCTGGGTGGGGAGGGTGAAGAGCGGCTGCACTTTCAGCAGCGACAGCGGAGCTTCATTTCCCCTCCTCCCGGAAAGGGACTTCCATCACCTTCTGCCATCCCGTTGGATACTTGAAGGTAAACATCAAAATATCCGTTACCCGGAAAATCCTGGAGGCAGTAGATGTCCTTGGCCTCAAATTTGCAGGCCTCTAGCAAGACCTTCTTCACGAACAGGATCTCGTGAGAAGGGAGTCCCCTTGCTGAGGTCCTTGACGCTTATTCGCAGGGTATTCCGAATACCCTGCACTCCTGCTCCTGCTCCTGCTGACATTGTGGCTGAATAAGGTGTTAGGTTGGTTTCCCAACCAGCATGGATCCACCTCTAAGCCTGCAGCCGACCGACTCCTCAACGATTTCGCTCCGCAATCCACGGCCCTTGTCCCCAAGGAACCGCCAGAACTGTTCTGATAAGAACAGATAGTCTCTTTCACATAAGAACAGATACTACACTTGATCTTAGCCAAAAGGCCGAGAAGCGACCACACAGACAGACTATAGAAATGATCCTTAAAAGTATAACTGGCACATTGCGTGGCATCTGCACCAGGCCCAACTTTCGCAATGCCGGGGACAGGTAGAACCTCAGCAGGTAGTGACACTTGGTGCCCACGTGCCTTGGCTCTACACTCCGCCTGATGCAGGGTAAGGGCACGCATTTACCCCCGTTGTCTGCTGACTTGTACATTGTGGCCCGTCGCACCCGGTCTATCCTCGACCCCCAGATGAACTGGAAGACGGCCCGGGTGATCCCTGTGGCGTAGGAGGGAGGGACAGGCCACACTTACGCCAAGTACAGCAACCCCAAGAGCACCTCATACCTAATGACCAAATTTTTACCAGTTATGGAGAGGGAGTGTTGCCTCCACAGTTCCAGCTTCCTCCCCACCCTGGCTATCCGCTCCAGCCAATTCTTGTTACTCGCCTCAGGCACCCCCAAACCAGATCCCAGCACCTTCACGAAGTCAGGCTTGATGGTGAACGGGACGGAAGATCGGTCGGGCCAGTTGCTAAAGAGCACGGCCTCGCTCTTCCTGAGGTTCACCCTGGCTCCCGTGGCCAACTGAAACTGGTCGCAAATACTATCAATCTGCAGACCGACCCTGGATCTGAGCAGAAGACGGCGACATCATCCATGTACAGGGAGGTTTTTACTTGAATGCCCCCACTGCCTGGCAATGTCACTCCTCTTATTATCGCATCCTTCCTGATGGATTTGGCAAAGGGTTCAATACAGCAGACAACAAGACAGGAGAGAGAAGGCAACCCTGCCTGACTCCAGACCTTACACAGAAACTGTCTGATTCCCACCCATTGATTTGGACTGCACTACGGATATTGGTGTAGAGCAGTTTCATGCAATTTCGGATCCCCTCCCCAAAACCCATTTCGGAGAGCACATCTCTCATGTACTTGTGCGAAATCCTGTCAAAGCCTTCTCCTGGTCCAAGTTGACTACGCAGGCGTCTACCCGTCTGTCCTGCACGTAGGCGATGGTATCTCTCAGCAGCTCTAGGCTGTCTGAGATTTTCCTGCCAGGTACAGCACAGGTTTGGTCCAGGTGGATCACCTGTCCCAGAGCAGACTTGACCCGGTTGACGATGACTTAAGACAGGATCTTGTAGTCTACATTCAACAATGTTAGGGGTCTCCAGTTCTTTATATCCTTCATCTCCCCCTTCTGCTTGTAGATTAGGCCGATGCTGCCCTTCCTCATGGAGTCTGACATGCTGCCAGCTAGAAGCATGTCATTGTACACTTCTAGCAGTTCCGTGCCCATCCAGTCCCACAGAGCCGAATACAACTCGGCCGGTAAGCCAACGTTTCCGGGAGTTTTACTCGAGTCAAAGGAACGGATGGAGCCAGTCAGCTCCTCAAGGGTCAGACTGACCCGCTTGCTGTCCTCCAAGACCTCCGTGATCGAGGATAGGAAGTTCTGGGAGGTGGTAGTGTCTGTGGCCTTATGGTCACAAAAATCTGTGTAAAAGGATTTGCAGATCCTCAGCATGTCCGTCTGCGTGGATGCTACCGAGTAGTCCTCCTCTCTAAGGCTGTTCATCACAGAGCTCACCCTGAGAACCTTATGGAAGAAGAAACGTGAGCACGTCTCATTCTGCTCCACATGGCGGGCCCTGAATCGGAAGGATGCCATGTGGAGCAGGATGAGACGTGCTCACGTTTCTTCTTCCATAAGGTTCACAGGGGGAGCTCTGTGATGAACAGCCTTAGGGAGGAGGACGGCACGGTAGCATCCTCACAGACAGACGTGCTGAGGATCTGCAAATCCTTTTACACAGATTTGTATGACCAAAAGACCACAGACAGTACCTCCTCCCAGAACTTCCTGTCCTCAATCACGGAGGTCTTGGAGGACAGCAAGCGGGAGAGTCTGGACCAACCACTGACCCTAAAGGAGCTGACTGGCTCCATCCGTTCCTTTGACTCGAATAAAACTCCCGGAAGCGATGGCTTACCCGGCCGAGTTGTTTTGGCTCTGTGGGACTGGATGGGCCCGGACTGCTAGAAGTGTACAACGACATGCTTCTGGCTGAGCATGTCAGACCCATGAGGAAGGGCAACATCACCCTAATCTACAAGCAGAAGGGGAGATGAAGGACATAAAGAATTGGAGACCCATAACACTTTTGAATGTAGACTACAAGATCCTGTCCAGGCCATCGCCAATCGGGTCAAGTCTGCTCTGGGACAGGTGATCCACCCGGACCAAACCTGTGCTGACCTGGCAGGAAAATCTCAGACAGCCTAGCGCTGCTGAGAGATACCATCGCCTACGTGCAGGACAGACGGGTGGATGCCTGCCTAGTCAGCTTGGACCAGGAGAAGGCCTTCGACAGGATTTCGCACACATACATGAGGGACGTGCTCTCCAAAATGGGTTTTGGGGATGGAATCAGAAATTGGATCAAACTGCTCTACACCAACATCCGTAGTGCAGTCCAAATCAATGGGTGGGAATCAGACAGTTTCTCTGTAAGGTCTGGAGTCAGGCAGGGTTGCCCTCTCTCTCCTGTCTTGTTTGTCTGCTGTATTGAACCTTTTGCTGAATCCATCAGGAAGGATGCGAGCATAAGAGGAGTGACATTGCCAGGCAGTGGGGGCATTCAAGTAAAGACCTCCCTGTACATGACGATGTCGCTGTCTTCTGCTCGGACCCAGGGTCGGTTCGCAGACTGATTAGCATCTGCGACCAGTTTGAGTCGGCCACGGGAGCCAGGGTGAACCGCAGGAAGAGCGAGGCCATGCTCTTTGGCAACTGGCCCGACAGATCCTCCGTCCCCTTCACCATCAAGCCTGACTTCTTGAAGGTGCTGGGGATCTGGTTCGGGGGGGCTGAGGCATGTAACAAAAATTGGCTGTAGCGGATAGCCAGGGTGGGGAGGAAGCTGGAGCTGTGGAGGCAACGCTCCCTCTCCATAACGGGAAAGAATTTTGGTCATCAGGTGTGAGGTGCTCTCGGGGCTGCTGTACTTGGCACAAGTGTGGCCTGTCCCCTCCTCATACGCCACAGGGATCACCCGGGCCATCTTCCACTTCATCTGGGGTCGAGGATGGATCGGGTGCGACGGGCCACAATGTACAAGTCGGCAGACAACGGGGGTAAAAGCGTGCCCAACGTCGCCCTCATTCTGATGGCCACCTTCGTGTGTGGCTGCATCAGGCGGAGTGTAGAGCCAAGGCACGTGGGCAACCAAGTGTCACTACCTGCTGAGGTTCTACCTGTCCCCGGTGTTGAGAAGGATGGGCCTGGCGCAGGTGCCACGCAATGTGCCAGTCAGCTGGACATTGCCGCCCCATCTGTCGTCGGTGGAAGGGTTCTTCCGGACCAACACCTTTGACCACATGTCCATCGGGCAGTGGTCAGCACAGAATGTCCTGCAGGCACTGCAGGGAAAGGACTCTATGGACCCGGTGGCGTGGTTCCCTGAGCAGACTGCCCTGCTCGTCTGGCAAAATGCCTCATCGCCAGAACTCACCAACAAGCACCAAGACCTGGCTTGGCTGGCGGTGAGGGGAGCCCTCCCAGTCAGATCCTTCCTGCACCGTCGGAACCTCACTGCCAGCGCACGCTGCCCTCGGGACGGCTGCTATGGCGAGGAGACGGTTGCCCACCTCTTTACAGAGTGTGGGTTTGCTAAAAGAGTCTGGAGGAAAATGCAAGGGTCCCTGGTACGCTTTATCCCAAACAGCTCCGTCACAGAGGACTCGGTGATTTACGGACTGTTCCCAGGGACACATTCAGAGACTGACATCGAGTGCTGCTGGAGGGTCATCAACTCGGTAAAAGACGCCCTTTAGTCTGCCCGAGCATTGTTCACCACCCAGCAGAGCGAGATGTCCGTCAGGGAATGTTGCCGACTGGCCCAGTGCAGACTGCAGGAGTACGTGCTGAGGGACGCACTGAAGCTCGGTGCAGCCAACGCCAAGGCTCGGTGGGGGAGGGCCACAGTCTAACGCCCTTCCGCTGCTGGACATGGGGGGTACGGTATGGTGGAGACGCCCCTCAATATAAGGGAAGGTATCCCACGCCACTGTAGCACGAGTGGGGGACTGATTTGTGGAAATTTGGGGGAAAGAAATGTCTAAACTGTATTGATCTATTGTACAGCCTCCGAAAATGTCGGATGGATTTTCCGCAAGGTTAATGTATTGTATATATTTATCATTCGAATAAAGTATATTTTGAAATTTAAAAAAAAAAAAAAAAGTATCTGTTCTTATCAGTTTAATATCTGATACGTCCCTTATCTAGGGACCATATATTAAATTGATTTTTGGAACAGGGAGATGGAATAGGGGCTTGCTCCGTCCACTCCACGCATCGACCCAGTATTGCAGTGCCTCTGGGAACGGTGCACTTCCCTTTTGGGAGATTTTCAAAGTTCAAAAGAAGAGACAAAAATGCTCCTGGTGCTTGCTTAAAAGCAGCATGGGGTCTGCCTGCTGCCCTCTCTCACTCTGCGTGCGCGCCTGTGTTGACGGACTGCTCAAGTCAAATACTATTGCCTCCGCCAGTCCTTTATTTCACCAAAGTGGATACTTTTCAAGGGAAAAGAGGACGCATTTCAACCAGATGATCAAACCTTCTGGGAAGCTCGTCCGCAATAACAAACCCGAAAATAATTCTTCATCAAATTCTTCAAAATATTGAATTTTCTCACAATTGCCCGCTCAAGTCGCTACAATCGGGTGACGTCGGTCTATATCTCTCGAAGAGGAGAGACTGAGATGCACGTCAACCTTTGCCTTCCTTTACAGCGAGCACCACAACCCAAGGAAGGAGAAAAGAATTCTAAGGTAGGACTCACTCACTCTCTGACCGGGGCAGGGGTGAATTTAGCGCCTTTGCACCAATGAGCGGCCGGAGGGCGAGCCATGGTTTGGTCAATGTGGCGCACCCGTCCCCCCGACAGAAGCCCTGGCCGCACGTTCTGGGAGCGGGGACGGGAGGGCGGCCGGCGCACTGCGCTGTCGGCTGTGTATTGGCAAGGCGTCTGTTTGTCTGTCGCTAGTGTGCCTGGATGGGTCAGGGGGTGCGTGGTACCGCCAGAGGTAATGACAAGGCCTTTGTGGATTTGTCACGAGCCAGGTTTAAGGCTGAGGAGGAGAGGCAGCAAGCAGGTGGCTGACTGGCTGGTGGAGGGGAAAGGCAAGGCCAGGTGAGCATGAGCAGTTTTGCGCCGAGGCGACTTTCTAAGTTGCTAGAGAAGCCTCTCGCGTGTCTGCAAGAAGTCTTCAGGAATTAATTGGAAAGCTAGGCTGAGGAAAGGAGAGGGTAAGAAATGGAATCCGTGGTCGGGCTACAGAACCCGTGTTCCTGTGCCCAGTGGAGATGTGGTTCAGTTGCGAAATTTACTTTGTGTTGAGAGAGACAATAGTCAATAGGTGCAGGAGTAGGCCATTCGGCCCTTCGATCCAGCACCGCCATTCAATGTGATCATGGCTGATCATCCCCACTCTGTACCCTGTTCCTGCCTTCTCCCCATATCCTCTGACTCCGCTATTTTTTAAGAGCCTATCTAGTGCTCTCTTGAAAGCATCCAGAGAACCTGCCTCCACCGCCCTGTGAGGTAAAGAATTCCACAGACTCACCACTCTCTGTGAGAAAAAGTGTTTCTCGTCTCTGTTCTTAAAAGGCTTACTCCTTATTCTAAAACTGTGGCCCCTGGTTCTGGACTCCCCCAACATCGGGAACATGTTTCCTGCCTCTAGCGTGTCCAAAGCCTTAACAATCTTATATGTTTGAATGAGATCCCCTGTCATCCTTCTAAACTCCAGAGTGTACAAGCCCAGCTGCTCCATTCTCTCAGCATATGACAGTCCCGCCATCCCGGGAAGTAACCTTGTAAACCTATGCTGCGCTCCCTCAACAGCAAAAATGCCCTTCCTCAAATTAGGGGTCCAAAACTGCACACAATACTGCAGATGTGGTCTCACTAGGGCTCTGTACAACTGCAGAAGGACCTCTTTGCTCTTATATTCGATTCCTCTTGTTATAAAGGCCAACATGCCATTCGTTTTCTTCACTGCCTGCTGTACCTGCATGCTTACTTTCAAAGACTGATGAACAAGGACCCCCAGATCCCGTTGTACTTCCCCTTTTCCCAACTTGATGCCATTTAGATAGTAATCTGCCTTCCTGTTTTTGCTACCAAAGTGGATAACCTCACATTTATCTGCATTAAACTTCATCTGCCATGCATCTGCCCACTCTCCCAACCTGTCCAAGTCACCCTGCATTCTCACAGCATCCTCCTCACAGTTCACTCTGCCACCCAGCTTTGTGTCAGCTGCAAATTTGCTAATGTTACTTTGAATTCCTTCATCCAAATCATTGGTGTATATTGTAAATTGCTGCGGTCCCAGCACCGAGTCTTGCGGTACCCCACTAGTCACTGCCTGCCATTCTGAAAGGGACCCGTAATCCCTACTCTTTGTTTCCTGTCTGCCAACCACTTCTCTATCCATGTCAGCACTCTACCCCCAATACCATGTGCCCTAATTTTGCCCACTAATCTCCGATGTGGGATCTTATCAAATGCTTTCTGAGTCCAGGTACACTACATCCACTGGCTCTCCCTTGTCCATTTTCCTAGTTACATCTTCAAAAATTTCCAGATGATTAGTCAAGCATGATTTCCCCTTCGTAAATCCATGCTGACTGGGACCAATCCTGTTACTGCTGTCCAAATGTTCGTCTATTTCATCTTTTATAAGTAGCATCTTCCCTACCTCCGATGTCAGGCCAACTGGTCTATAATTCAGTTTTCTCCCTCCCGTGTTTCTTAAAAAGTGGGATAACATTAGCTACCCTCCAATTCACAAGAACTGATCCTGAGCCTATAGAACATTGGAAAATTATCACCAATGCATCCACGATTTCTTGAGCCACTTCCTTAAGTACCCTGGGATGCTGAACACCGGGCCCTGGGGATTCATCAGCCTTCAGTCCCATCAGTCTATCCAACACCATTTCCTGCCTAATGTGGATTTCCTTCAGTTCTTCTGTCACCCCAGACCCTCTGGCCACTACAATATCAGGAAGATTGTTTGTGTCCTCCTTAGTGAAGACAGATCCAAAGTACCTGTTCAACTCATCTGCCACTTCCTTGTTGAATGCTTTCACCGAGGATCTAGTGGGAGGGAGGAACTGAAGGGAATCCACATTAGTCAGGAAATGGTGTTGGGTAACTGTTGGGACTGAAGGCAATCCCCAGGGCCTGATGGTCTGCATCCCAGAGTACTCGAGAAAGTTGGTCTAGGAATTGTGGATGCATTGGTGATCATTTTCCAGTGTTCTCTCGACTCTGGATCAGACCCTGTGGACTGGAGGGTAGCTAATGTAACCTCACTTTGTGAGAAAGGAGGGAGGGAGAGAAAAATCGGGGAATTATAGACCAGTTAGCCTTGCATCCGAAGTGGGGAAGGTGCTTGAGATCATTAATAAAGATTTAATAGCAGCGCATTTGGTAAGCAGCGACAGGATCGGTCTAAGTCAGCATGGATTTATGATGGGGAAATGTTGTGTATGAGAATATGATTATTGGAATGTCTTGCGCAATTGTACGCATGCGCACAGAGACTCAAGATGGCGAGTTCAACACCAGAATATTGTTAAGTACCTGTGTGTTCCGAGTCTTATTTAAGTCCTTTTCCAGCACCAATACATAACAATTTGGCGACGAGGATGTCGATTCCGTTAGCCGGAACAGAATTGTTGTTGTTTTGAGGCTTTTCTCAAGATGGACAGAAAGTGAAAGACACGTATGTTTCTGGCACGCAAAAAGTTGGAACGGGAACGCACGATCGCCAGGCAACAAGCAGTGCTGTGGCGGGGCTGCGCAGCTAGAAGCTAGCAGCCTAGCAAGCTGAACAACGACGGTGGTTGCTTACCTTAAACGCTTTCCAGTGCCATGCAGCCCACGGCCAAGTCCAGAAACCGCCACCGACGTCGAGTGAGTGTCCAGTGCCGTGCAGCCCACGGCCGAACCACCACCAACGACGAGAAGCCGAGTCTCCGAGTGCCAGCGCCGGTGATAACGGGGGGACACATCGGTAAGCGGTGCAGCCCGTGAAGCCAGCAAAGCCAGCCCGTGAGGACAGCCCGAGAAGTCACCGATGCACCGGAGTCCAGCGACAGTCAAGTTGGACCGGTTAATTAATCGTAACAAAAGCTGGACTTTACGAATTAAATGTATTGTTCATTGATTACAATAATTAAGAGGATATATGAACACAGTACTCAAAGAACACGGCAAACTGTTTGATAACAGCACCCATGGAGTACTGAAGGGATACCAAGCCAAAGTGTACGCACAAGACGAATACGGTGAAGCAAAGTTTTACAAGGCAGCCCCTGTTTCATACGCTGCTAGAAAGCAGATTGATGCCGCTTTGCATGACTTGCTGCAGGATGGCATTATCAAGCCGGTGAAGACAGCAGATTTCACATGCCCGGTCGTAGCTGTTCCGAAACCGAATGGGAGCATGAGTCTGTGGCAATTACAAGCTCACAGCAAATATGGTGCTGAAAGTGGAACAGTATCCACTTTGGAGGATTTGGAGAAATGTTCTCTAAATTAGATCTCTCCCTTGCCTATCATCAGATAGAGTTAAGGGCCTGTCCCACTTGGCCGTCATTTGCGCGCCATTGACGCGACCTCCAAAAATGTGATCGTCGCGTTGTGACGCACGGGTAGCGTGTGGGTAGCGCGGGACGGGCGCATGAAGAGGCGTGGGGGAGTGTGGAGTTGCGCACGGTATCGCGCGGCACTCCAGGATTTCGTGCTGCACAAAATCCTCGCTCTCCACCTGCGTGATGCAAGTCCGTTTCCAGCACCAATACATAATTGAAATTTTTTTTCTGGAATAATCTTCTGGAATTTTTTGAGGAAGTTTAAGGGAGAGCCAATGGATGTGGTATATCTGGACTTCCAAAAGGCCTTTGATAAGGTCCCATTCAAGAGATTTTATTTCGGAGTCACGTGAGTGACTACGTGAAGTCCCCGCCAGCACGCATGCGCGACATATCGTCTACCGCATTGCGCATCGACAGGGTGTGGAACCGCTGCTCCATCAGCGGTAAGTTTGAATCCTGAAGGTAAGTTTTTTCAGCTTAACTCCTGGTCTGCTTTTCTCCTTGCAAGAAGCTCTGATAGAGTTCCTGCTGGAGTTATCGCAGATTCCCTTACACTGCGGGGAAATCCGCTGGGGGGGGGGGGGGGGGGGGAAACACCACCACAGACTTCGCGGGGAATTCCGTCTCCAGGGACAGCGTGGGAATCCCGCCTGCGGGGACCGCGGGAAGATTCTGGCCGCGGGGTGAACCCGGCTGGAGGGAAAACCCGGCCGCGGGGACCGCGGGAATATTCTCCACGGGATGACCCCGGCTGTGGGGACCGTGGGGAGTAGCCAAACCACAGGGGTGAACCCGACTGCAGGGACCGCGTGAAGGCAAACTGCGGGGTGAACCCGGCTCGGGAAATCCGACCCGCGGGGACCGCGTGGAAAAACACAAACAACGCTGCGGGTTCATGAAACCGGCTTCGGGAAACCCGGCTGTGGGGACCGCAGGTTCAAGGCCAAATGTCCGCGGCATGAACCCAGCTCGGGGAAACCGGCCGCAGGTACCGCGTGAGGGGACCGTGTGAAGACACGGCTGCGGACTGCAGAAGTGCCGATAGCCGGCGGCATTTTTTCAGACTCCAGCGGCAATAGAGTCTGAAAGGCCTGGGCAGGCCAGGAGGGTCCCCTCCAACATGGGAACGTCCTCGGCTGTTTATCCATGAGGAGCCTTTGGGCTTACCACAAGACCACCAATAAGCATGAAGGTAGGTGGGTCTGGTTCTTTCCGAAATATGAGGTATGTGGACCATTTGCAAGTTGGTAAATTTACACTTGTTTTATGCAAGACAGAGTTACCTTTTAAGACAGGCCGCAGTTACGGGCCGCTCATTGTCACAGTGAAAGATACCGGTTCAACTCGCATATGCAGTATAGACTTTTCTGAATAGAAAACTTCATTGCTGTCTCACAACAGGTGAACAGTTTTCCACTCACTGGGCTCACCAAAGATATTTGAAGTTTAGCTGGATGGAACAGTGTTACAGTCAAAAGCATTGCAAAATGGGCAAACTTCAGCCCCAAGCTATCTACCAAATTACTAAAACCAGTGCTCGGCTGCTCTAAACCAAAGCTATTATTATGGGCTATCTGGATGATGTTCTGAAACGTTGTATTTTGCCAAATCAGCGGTATCAGCCACAGACTATCGTGCAGAAATTAGATTCTCATCCATCCAGTTAAATTTAAGTTGATGCCAACTGAAACTATTGAGTATTAGGATGACCTTTAACTCTATTAAATTATCTGGGATTGGCAATATATTGGGTTCAGCTATGCTACTTGCGCCTCTTGCACCATCAGAGCTATACGGCGTGCAAAGGAGCCAGCTCACAGTTACCACGTAGGTCATTACTACCAGACCTATGCTATTCCAGCTGAAACTATCAAAGTTACCATGGTGGACAAACAGTATTCAGCATTGCCCCACTAACCTTCATCAGTACTCGTCAGTTAATTACTAACTGATGCTGTTGCTTAAAGATGGATAATTACTAAATACCATCTTTAGTTACGGAGGCGGATGGGGTTTGCATGAGCTACCAATTATTCAGTTATATTATTCACACTAGGTGCATTCTGTGGATTAAAGGTTTGTGCAAATATGCATAATCTGCATGCTCAAGTCTAACTTGATACACTCTGGTGCTATTAATGTTAATCACATGGGTGCAATCAAGTCAAAGGATCCGGTAATAGTTTATCTAACTTCATTGGCATTGGCGTATCATCAGGTAAACGCAATGACAACACAGAATGGATGTGGAATCGCAAGTATTCAAGGACATTGTGGGCTTGATGGAACACCTAAAGATCAAAATGTTGCATCCAGGCTCAATCGGCAGTTGCAAAATACGTGGCGTATCAGTGGCGATGGATGCATTCTCGCTACACTGGGGAAGAATGCTCATTGTGTCCCTCCATTTTACCTTCCCAGATGGGTCTTGCAAATTCAGCAATTCCCGCTTCAGGCATTTTCGTAGTGCCTGACTGGCCTATACAGCCATGATTCCCACCGATGTTGGGAATGATGATAGAACCTTATATGGTATTTCCAGGTACTAAATGGCTGGTTAGTCATGACCGGGAAACCATCCTCTGCATACATAAATCAATTCATTGACTTGCAGACTGGGAAGACCGCTTCCTGCGGCTAAGAATTGTCAAACCAAACTATGGACGTGCTCACTGCAATTGCAGGGATAGCACCAAACAAACTGTACCTCCCTCACAGGGATGGGAAGTATTTGTTAACACATAAGTTGACACGGATGACTGACGTCTTGAAGTTCAGTTCCATATGGGGTTGACAATCATTAAAGAGCGCCATTACTGTGCCACACATGACTTCTCAGCATATTGGCTCGACACCCCCAGGCCAAGTACGCAGAGATTGGGATGTTAACATTGGAACATCTCTGTCCTCGGCACACTAAACCAAGTGGTTATGCTCATGGCGTTGAGTCAGCACACCGGTCCAGTTTTGCCTAGCGGTGACTGGACAAGATGATTATTCTGCAGGAAAATTACATTATGTGATGACTTAATTAGCAGAATACGCCAGGGACATTAGGTCAAACTAGAATTGCTGGCATATCCCATGGACCTTCGGTTGTATGTGGCCACACACCCACACCAGTATGTGAAGATCACTAGAGCCTTAGGGACTCTGAACTAGCAATGATTGTTAGTCACATGAAGCCTCATAAGAGAATTTCACTACAGACCATCGCCCGGTGGTTAATATGGGTTCTGGGATACAGGAGTGAACACTGACATACAAGTCTCACTCCACCCGAGCTGCAACTATATCAGCAGCAGGGGATGGACGTTCGCGGGACCACATCCTGGCGGCTGCAGGATGGTCTAACGAACGATTCCAAACATTAGAAATACCCTTTGCCAGACCAGAGGTATTTGCCAACTCTTTTTAGGCCTGTGTTATAGTTCCTCCCGGGTGTAGGAGGTTACTATTATCACTATGTGTCCATTAATAGCATCAACATGTCTATACCTATGTCATGTCTGAATGCATCATTAAAATTAGCTCTTCACTGATGCAGTGTGTGATGCATGGACTCGTCCACGGCATGAAATCACAGAGCTTTGAAATCTTCACGTAGTCACTCACGTGACTCCGAAGTAAAATAGTAAGAATAAACGAGAACTTAACAGTTTGAAGTTTGATCCTTATTTTATGAGGAGTTATGATGAGGGATTAACTGCCCCCCGCTCCCAACCCTCTATATAAGGATCAACTGGTATTTTAGTTCTCTTATCTTACTATACATTCAGTCAACTTCTGTTATCTGTGATTTCACACCGCTGCTTTGAAGAATGTCACGCACGCGTGCTGGCGGGGTCTTCACGTAATCCCTCATCGTAACTCCTCATAAAATAAGGATCAAACTTCAAACTGGTAAGTTCTCGTTTAATCTTACTATTAGTGTGCATAATTCCAGCACGTGGTATTGGAGGTAGGGTATTGACATGGATAAAGAACTGGTTGGCAGACAGGAAGCAAAGAGTAGGAATTAACGGGTCCTCTTCTGAATGGCAGGCAGTGACAGGTGGGGCCCCGCAAGGCTCAGTGTTGGCACCCCAGTTATTTGTAATATATATTAACGATTTAGACGAGGGACTTAAATGCAATCTCCAAGTTTGCGGATGACCCAAAGCTGGGTGGCAGTGTGAGCTGTGAGGAGGATGCTATGAGGCTGCAGGGTGATTTGGGATAGGTTGGGTGAACAGGCAGATGCAATATAATGTGGATAAATGTGAGGTTATTCACTTTGGTGGCAAGAACAGGATGGCAGATTATTATCTGAATGGTGTCAAATTTAGGAGAAGGGGAGGTGCAACGAGACCTGCGTGTGCTTGTACATTAGTCACTGAAAGTAAGCATGCAGATACAGCAGGCGTGAAGAAAACTTCATAGAAACATAGAAAATAGGTGCAGGAGGAGGCCATTCGGCCCTTCGAGCCAGCACCGCCATTCAATATGATCATGGCTGATCGTCCGCTATCAATAACCCGTGCCTCCCTTCTCCCCATATCCCTTGACTCCACTAACCCCTAGAGCTCTATCCAACTCTCTCTTAAATCCATCCAGTGATTTGGCCTCCACTGCCCTCTGTGGCAGGTAATTCCATAAATTCACAACTCTCTGGGTAAAAATATTTTTTTCTCAGCTCAGTCTTAAATGACTTCCCCTTTATTCTAAGACTGTGCCCCCTGGTTCTGGACTCGCCCAACATTGGGAACATTTGTCCTGCATCTAGCTTGTCCAGTCCTTTTATAATTTTATATGTTTTTATGAGATACCCCCTCATCCTTCATTGCGAGAGGATCTGAGTTTAGGAGCAAGGAGGTCCTACTGCAGTTGTATAGGGCCCTGGTGAGACCGCACCTGGAGTATTGTGTGCAATTCCGGTCTCCTAAATTGAGGAAGGATATTATTGCTATTGAGGGACTGCAGCGTAGGGTCACCAGGTTATTTCCCGGATGGTGGGACTGACATATGATGAAAGAATGGGTCGACTGGGCTTGTATTTGTTGGAATTTAGAAGGATGAGAGGGGATCTTATAGAAACACATAACATTTTTAAAGGATTAGGTTAGGTAAGGGGGAGGTACAGCGAGACCTGGGTATCCTTGTACACCGGTCACTGAAAGTTGGCGTGCAGGTACAGCAGTCAGTGAAGAAAGCTTATGGAATGATGGCCTTCATAACAAGAGGATTTCAGTATAGGAGTAAAGAGGTTCTTCTGCAGTTGTATAAGGCTCTGGTGAGACCACATCTGGAGTATTGTGTACAGTTTTGGTCTCCTAATTTGTGGAAGGACATCCTTGTGATTGAGGCAGTGCCGCGTAGGTTCACGAGATTGATCCCTGTGATGGCAGGACTGTCATATGAGGAAAGATTGAAAAGACTAGGCTTGTATTCACTGAAGTTTAGAAGGATGAGGGGGGATCTTAAAGAAACATATAAAATTATAAAAGGACTGGACAGGCTAGATACAGGAAAAATGTTCCCAATGTTGGGCGAGTCCAGAACCAGGGGCCTTAGAATAAAGGGGAGGTCATTTAGGACTGAGGTGAGAAAAAAAGTTTTCACCCAGAGAGTTGTGAATTTATGGAATTCTCTGCCAGTGGGAAGTGGAGGCCAAATCACTGGATGGATTTAAAAGAGAGTTAGATAGAGCTCTAGGGGCTAATGGAGTCGAGGAATATGGGGAGAAGGCAGGCACGGGTTATTGATATGGGACGATCAGCCATGATCACAATGAATGGCAGTGCTGGCTCGAAGGGCCGAATGGCCTCCTCCTGCACCTATTTTCTATGTTTCTGTGATTGGACAGGCTAGATGCAGCAAACATATTCCCCGTATTGGGGGCGTCCAGAACCAGGGGTCACAGTATAAGAATAAGTGGTTGGCCAGTTAGGACTGAGATGAGGAAAAACGTTTTCACCCAGAGAGTTGTGAATCCGTGGAATTCTCTGCCACGGCAGGCAGTGGATGCCAATTCACTGGATGTTTTAAAGAGAGTTAGATTTAGCTCTTAGGGCTAAGGGAATCAGGGGATATGGGGAAAAAGCCGGAACGGGGTACTGATTATGGAATATCAGCCATGATCATATTGAAAGGCGGTGCTGGTTCGAAGGGCCGAATGGCCTACTCCTGCATCTATTTTCTATGTTTCTATCATATTGAATGACGATGCTGCCTCAAAGGGCCAAATGGCCTACTCCTGCATTTATGTTTCAGAGGGGGCGTGAGATAACCATCCGAGTCGCAAGGAATGCTGAAAGCTACGGTGGGGGGGTGTTGTGTTTGCCAGAATTTGCAGCTGAAGGAGATGAGACGAGCCGTTCACACCTTTTGTTTGTTTGCTTTTTTTCCTCTGTGTCATTACAATGGCTCAGTGGCTGTGCTTCCCTTGGAGAGGCTGCCTTGCCTGTATTTGTGAGACGCAGGCAGGCAGGCAGGCAGGCCTCACCTCACAGGGTTCACTTTTTTTTGAAACCCCTCAATTTGTACTCGCCCCATGCGATCAGGACCCACCCCAACAGTGGTGTGAGCATTGGATTCTCCAATTTGAGGTAAAAAGGCAACAGCCCTCCCTCGTCTCTCTCTTCCTCACATCGTGTTAATATGGTGATAATAGTGACAGTTAACAAGTGCTTAACAATGACCGTTAACGGATCGTTTTCTTCTCAGAGGAATGTTTGACCGCATTGGGCCTGTACTCTCTGGAGTTTAGAGGGACGATGGGGATCTCATTGCAACTTAGCGAATAGTGAAAGGCTTGGATAGAGTGGATGTGGAGAGGACGTTTGCACTAGTGGGAGAGCCTAAGATGAGAGCCATAGCCTCCGAATTAAAGGACGTTCCTTCAGGAAGGAGATGAGGAGGAATTTCTTTAGACAGAGACGGTGAAAACTGGAATTCTTTGCCGCAGAAGTCAATGGATATTTTTAAGGCAGATATAGATAGATTGATTCTCGATTAGTACGGGATAGATCAGCCCATGATGGAATGGCAGAGTCTTTGACAGTTTCTGTACCGGACCTTACAGTGGGCAGGTGGGCCGAGCTCTTGACAAAGGGCGGAACGGGCCCGAGGGGCGAGTGGTGCACGGGTGGCCCCTAACCCACCGCCGCTCGAGAAACTCGGCCGCAAGAAAACGTCACTCGCTCGCAGCCGTGGGCTCGGCGTGACAAAGAAGTGGTCGGTGTGCAGCCTCTCTCCCTCCCCTCCCTTTCCTGCTGCGGCAGCCAGCCTTGTGTCTGCGCCCGTGACGTCACCCACAGGCAAGCACCGTCCCTCCCGTCTGATTGGAGGGGTTTGCAAGAGTTTTACATATTCAGGGCAAAGTTTGAGGAAAATGGGGGAGGGGGAGGGGGGGGGGGAAGGCTGAGCGTGCGGGCCGGGGGGAGAAACGCCACCAAACGGTGGACAGGGCCTGGCGAGGGAGGCCTTTGCAGGCCCCCAGGTGGCTCGGAAGCGGGAGGGCAGGCAGGATGTGAAAGGGTGCGCGCAGTTGCGGGTATCGCTTCTCGGCCTTTTGGCTAAGATCAAGTGTAGTATCTGTTCTTATGTGAAAGAGACTATCTGTTCTTATCAGAACAGTTCTGGCGGTTCCTTGGGGACAAGGGCCGTGGATTGCGGAGCGAAATCGTTGAGGAGTCGGTCGGCTGCAGGCTTAGAGGTGGATCCATGCTGGTTGGGAAACCAACCTAACACCTTATTCAGCCACAATGTCAGCAGGAGCAGGAGCAGGAGCAGGAGTGCAGGGTATTCGGAATACCCTGCGAATAAGCATCAAGGACCTCAGCAAGGGGAACCCCTTCTCACGAGACCTGTTCGTGAAGAAGGTCTTGCTAGAGGCTGCAAATTCGAGGCCAAGGACATCTACTGCCTCCAGGATTTTCCAGGTAACGGATATTTTGATGTTACCTTCAAGTATCCAACGGGATGGCAGAAGGTGATGGAAGTCTTCCGGGAGAGGGGAAATGAAGCTCCGCTGTCGCTGCTGAAAGTGCAGCCGCTCTTCACCCTCCCCACCCAGAAGGAAAGGTTCATTACGGTGCACATGTTTAACCCACATGTGCCCGTAGTGGATGTCCTCACCTTCCTTGCTCGTTACGTTGAGGGAACAGGAAACTGTGTGGACGTCAAGGACATGCACGGGATTTGGACCAGCAAGCGGCAAGTCAAGGTAAAGCTGAGGGTGGACAAGGATGGAGAAATCGTCCACCCCCCCTCGGTTTTCGCGATTGGAGGAAACCGAGGTACTTGAGCTATGTAGGGCAACCCAGGCTGTGCAGGAAATGCAACAAGCCTGGGCATGTGATGGCCCAATGCACTGCAGTTGTCTGCAAAAAACTGCAGGATGGAGGGCCATGAGACAAAGGACTGTCAGGCCAGCAAGAACTGCAACCTGTGCGGGGAGGCAGGCCACCTTTACAGGGCTTGCCCTAAAAGAGCCTGCAGCTACGCACAGGCAACAAGAGGAGCTGCTGCCAGCACCCCAAAGGGGGGTGAGGCACCCCCCACCACTGCCAAGACCCCAGCAGAAAGAGGGAACACGGACGAGGACAGCCCGACCACCTCGAGGCCCCAAGTGCCAGAAGGAGACGCCCAGCATCCTGCCCAGGAGGGAGAGTCGATGGAGGAGGGGGAACAGCAGGAGAAATGGACAATGGTGAAGTATAAGAAGAGGGGTCAGCCCAAAGAGCCAAGGCCAGAAAAAGAGTGGTAAGTCCAAAAGAAAATCACAAAAAAGGTGTCTTTCTCTTACAGAAGGCAGCAACCTCTCCTCCTCGTCGGAGGATGAGGCGACCGGGAAGTACCAACGAGGGAGGCAGAGGAAGAAAACGGGGGAGGAAAAGGAGACCGAGAGCAGAGAAGTGGCCGAGGGGCTCCAGCCCCAGGACATCGGGAGCAGCGCAGTGGTTGAGGGGCTCCAGGCCCCGGAGACAGGAATCATCACAACGGCAAGTGGACCCCAGCTCCAGGGGACTGGGAGCAGTGCAGTGCCGATGGGCCCCAGCTCCGGGCGACCGGGAGCATCGCAGCGGCCCATGGCCCCAGCTCCGGGCGACCGGGAGCATTGCAGCGGCCCATGGGCCCCAGCTCCGGGCGACTGGGGAGCAGCGCAGAGGCCATTGGGCCCCAGCTCCGGGCGACCCGGGAGCAGCGCAGAGGCCATTGGGCCCCAGCTACAGAAGACAAAAGGAAGCGGCATGCCCAAAAGGGGGTGGAACGAGAAGGCCCCCCGCAACGACAACTTTGGTTACGCACCTGATACTCACCTCACCGCTGGATTCCTGAGCCCAGGAAAGCTGAGGCAATTCACCGAAGCGGTGGGGATGATGGGACATGGAAATGGCCAGTGACTCTAAAGCAATGGAGCTCAAACTGGCATCTTTAAACGTGCGCAGTATAAAGAGCACTGCGCGATGTGTTAATGCCTTACAGTACCTGGCCAAGGTCAAGGCAGATGTGACTTTTCTTCAGGAGTGCGGGCTGCCACACCTCCGCTGCTATCGGAGGTGGTCGCGATGGTGGCCCCACGGACTGTCTGTGTGGTCGGGGGGAAATGACTGTCGTGCTTCCGGCCTGGGGATTTTGCTGCGGGGAGGGAACTTCACCATCACTGAGGTCAAGGAAGTGGTTGGGAGGGCGTCTCCTCGTGGTGGATGTTATGTACCGTGGCTCTCCGCTCCGGCTGATAAATGTGTATGCCTCGCCCACGCAGAGCGAGCGGCTGGCCGTTCTCCCAGCAGCTCCCAGTGCTGCTGGCCACGTCCCGGCAGCTCGTTCTGGCCGGTGACTTCAACTGCATCATTGATGCGGCTGGACGATCCGGCAGTGCCGACAGCAGACTGGACAGCACGTCCAAGTTTTGATGGAGATGGTAAAAGACGCAAAGCTGCGTGACGCCTTCAGCGACCCTGCAGGCGGGTCCCAGCCGCAGTTCACTTGGTCGAGATCGGACGGTTTAGCCCGATCCCGGATAGACTTCGTCTTCACAGACGAAGGCCGTCACGGTGAGACACACTGACCTCACGCCAGTGTTCTTCTCCGACCACTGCCTACTTCAGGCTTCCTGTCACCTACGGGAGGACCGGAAGGCAGGCAGAGGGACGTGGAAGTTAAACACGAAACTGGTTGACCCCAGAGAATGTCGAGGAGCTAAAAGAGGGACTATACGCATGTTGGAGAACGGTGAAGCCCCCCTCTTTGACTCCCCCACACTCTGGTGGGAAGCAACCAAGGAGAACATTAAGAGGTTCTTCATAATTAAGGGGTTCAGAGAGCAAGACAGAGTCAGAGGGAATTGTGCCAACTCCAGACAGATTTGCAGCAACTGCTCCTTCTGCAGTCGAGCGGGGTGGATGTGAGGGAGGAACTTAGAGAGTTGAAGGACGGCAAGCTCAGCTCTTCACCTCTGAATCCTCCAAGAATCATCTTCCGATCTAGGGTCCGCCATGTGGAGCAGGATGAGACGTGCTCACGTTTCTTCTTCCATAAGGTTCACAGGGGGAGCTCTGTGATGAAACAGCCTTAGGGAGGAGGACGGCACGGTAGCATCCTCACAGACAGACGTGCTGAGGATCTGCAAATCCTTTTACACAGATTTGTATGACCAAAAGACCACAGACAGTACCTCCTCCCAGAACTTCCTGTCCTCAATCACGGAGGTCTTGGAGGACAGCAAGCGGGGAGAGTCTGGACCAACCACTGACCCTAGAGGAGCTGACTGGCTCCATCCGTTCCTTTGACTCGAATAAAACTCCGGAAGCGATGGCTTACCGGCTGAGTTGTATTTGGCTCTGTGGGACTGGATGGGCCCGGACCTGCTAGAAGTGTACAACGACATGCTTCTGGCCGGTAGCATGTCAGACTCCATGAGGAAGGGCAACATCACCCTAATCTACAAGCAGAAGGGGGAGATGAAGGACATAAAGAATTGGAGACCCATAACACTCTTGAATGTGGACTACAAGATCCTGTCCAAGGCCCATCGCCAACCGGGTCAAGTCTGCTCTGGGACAGGTGATCCACCCGGACCAAACCTGTGCTGTACCTGGCAGGAAAATCTCAGACAGCCTAGCGTTGCTGAGAGATACCATCGCCTACGTGCAGGACAGACGGGTGGATGCCTGCCTAGTCAGCTTGGACCAGGAGAAGGCCTTCGACAGGATTTCGCCACACGTACATGAGGGACGTGCTCTCCAAAATGGGTTTTGGGGAGGGAATCAGAAATTGGATCAAACTGCTCTACACCAACATCCGTAGTGCAGTCCAAATCAATGGGTGGGAATCAGACAGTTTCCCTGTAAGTCTGGAGTTAGGCAGGGTTGCCCTCTCTCTTACCTGTCTTGTTTGTCTGCTGTATTGAACCTTTTGCTGAATCCATCAGGAAGGATGCGGGCATAAGAGGAGTGACATTGCCAGGCAGTGGGGGCATTCAAGTAAAGACCTCCCTGTACATGGACGATGTCGCTGTCTTCTGCTCGGATCCAGGGTCGGTTCGCAGACTGATTAGTATCTGCGACCAGTTTGAGTCGGCCACGGGAAGCCAGGGTGAACCGCAGGAAGAGCGAGGCCATGCTCTTTGGCAACTGGCCTGACAGATCTTCCGTCCCCTTCACCATCAAGCCTGACTTCTTGAAGGTGCTGGGGATCTGGTTCGGGGGGGCTGAGGCATGTAACAAAAATTGGCTGGAGCGGTAGCCAGGGTGGGGAGGAAAGCTGGAGCTGTGGAGGCAACGCTCCCTCTCCATAACGGGAAAGAATTTGGTCATCAGGTGTGAGGTGCTCTCGGGGCTGCTGTACTTGGCACAAGTGTTGGCCTGTCCCTCCCTCATACGCCACAGGGATCACCCGGGCCATCTTCCACTTCATCTGGGGGTCGAGGATGGACCGGGTGCGACGGGCCACAATGTACAAGTCGGCAGACAACGGGGGTAAAAGCGTGCCCAACGTCGCCCTCATTCTGATGGCCACCTTTGTGTGTGGCTGCATCAGGCGTAGTGTAGAGCCAAGGCACGTGGGCACCAAGTGTCACTACCTGCTGAGGTTTCTACCTGTCCCCGGTGTTGAGGAAGGATGGGCCTGGCGCAGGTTCCACGCAATGTGCCAGTCAGCTGGACATTGCCGCCCCATCTGTCGTCGGTGGAAGGGTTTCTTCCGACCAACCCCTTTGACCACATGTCCATCGGGCAGTGGGTCAGCACAGAATGTCCTGCAGGCACTGCAGGGAAAGGACTCTATGGACCCGGTGGCGTGGTTCCCTGAGCAGACTGCCCTGCTTGTCTGGCCAAAATGCTCTCATCGCCAGAACTCACCAACAAGCACCAAGACCTGGCTTGGCTGGCGGTGAGGGGAGCCCTCCCAGTCAGATCCTTCCTGCACGTCGGAACCTCACTACCAGCGCACGCTGCCCTCGGGACGGGGCTGCTATGGCGAGGAGACGGTTGCCCACCTCTTCACAGAGTGTGGGTTTGCTAAAAGAGGTTCTGGAGGAAAAATGCAAGGGTCCCTGGTACGCTTATCCCGAACAGCTCCGTCACAGAGGACTCTGTGATTTACGGACTGTTCCCAGGGACCACATTCAGAGACTGACATCGAGTGCTGCTGGAGGGTCATCAACTCGGTAAAAGACGGCCTTTGGTCTGCCCGAGCATTGTTCACCTACCCAGCAGAGCGAGATGTCCGTCAGGGAATGTTGCCGACTGGCCCGCTGCAGACTGCAGGAGTACGTGCTGAGGGACGCACTGAAGCTTCGGTGGCAGCCAACGCCAAGGCTCGGTGGGGGGGGCCACAGTCTAACGCCCTTCCGCTGCTGGACATGGGGGGGTACAGTATTGTGGAGACGCCCCTCAATATAAGGGGAAGGTATCCCACGCCATTGTGGCATGAGTGGGGGGACTGATTTGTGGAAACTTGGGAAAAAGAAAATGTCTAAACTGTATTGATCTATTGTACAGCCTCCGAAAATGTCGGATGGATTTTCTGCAAGGTTAATGTATTGTATATATTTATCATTCGAATAAAGTATATTTTGAAATTAAAAAAAAAAAAAAAAAAAAAAGTATCTGTTCTTATCAGTTTAATATCTGATACGTCCCTTATCTAGGGACCATATATTAAATTGATTTTTGGAACAGGGAGATGGAATAGGGGCTTGCTCCGTCCACTCCACGCATCGACCCAGTATTGCAGTGCCTCTGGGAACGGTGCACTTCCCTTTTGGGAGATTTTCAAAGTTCAAAAGAAGAGACAAAAATGCCTCCTGGTGCTTGCTTAAAAGCAGCATGGGGTCTGCCTGCTGCCCTCTCTCACTCTGCGTGCGCGCCTGTGTTGACGGACTGCTCAAGTCAAATACTTTGCTTCCTTTATTTCACCAGTGGATACTTTCAAGGGAAAAGAGGACGCATTTTAAAAGGGGGAAAGAGAGAAAAAGAAGAAAAGAGAAAAAAAAAGGGAAAGGGTGAGAAAAAGGGAGGAGGAAGGAGGGGGGAGAGAAAAAAAAGGAGAAAGGAGGGAGAGAAGAACAACCCAAACTTCTGGGAAGGAGAAAAGAATTCTTCAGCAAATTCTTCAAACTCACAATTGCCCCGCTCAAGGTCGCTACAATTCGGGGTTGACGTCCGTCTGAAGAGGAGAGACTGAGATGCACGTCAACCACAGCGAGCACCACACCGCTAAGGTAGGACTCACTCACTCTCTGACCGGGGCCAGGGGTGTGAATTTTAGTGCCTTTGCACCAATGAGCGGCCGGAGGGCGAGCCATGGTTTGGTCAAATGTGGCGCACCCGTCCCCCCGACAGAAGCCCTGGCCGCACGTTCTGGGAGCGGGGGACGGGAGGGCGGCCGGCGCACTGCGCTGTCGGGCTGTGTATTGGCAAGGCGTACTGTCTGTCTGTCGCTAGTGTGCCTGGATGGGTCAGGTGGGTGCGTGGGTACCGCCAGCGGTAATGACAAGGCCTTTGTGGATTTGTCACGAGCCAGGTTTGTTTAAGGCTGAGGAGGAGAGGCAGCAAGCAGGTGGCTGACTGGCTGGTGGAGGGGAAAGGCAAGGCCAGGTGAGCATGAGCAGAGTTTTGCGCCGGAGGCGACTTTTCTAAGTTGCTCTGAGAAGCCTCTCGCGTGTCTGCAAGAGGTCTTCAGGAATTAATTGGAAAGCTAGGCTGAGGAAAGGAGAAGGGTAAGAAATGGAATCCGTGGTCGGGCTACAGAACCCGTGTTCCTGTGCCCAGTGGAGATGTGGTTCAGTTGCAAAATTTACTTTGTGTTGAGAGAGACAATAGTCAATAGGTGCAGGAGTAGGCCATTCGGCCCTTCGATCCAGCACCGCCATTCAATGTGATCATGGCTGATCATCCCCACTCAGTACCCCGTTCCTGCCTTCTCCCCATATCCTCTGACTCCGCTATTTTTAAGAGCCCTATCTAGTGCTCTCTTGAAAGCATCCAGAGAACCTGCCTCCACCGCCCCTGTGAGGTAAAGAATTCACAGACTCACCACTCTCTGTGAGAAAAAGTGTTTCTCGTCTCTGTTCTTAAAAGGCTTACTCTTATTTCTAAAACTGTGGCCCCTGGTTCTGGACTCCCCCAACATCGGGAATATGTTTCCTGCCTCTAGCGTGTCCAAAGCCTTAAACAATTCTTATATGTTTCAATGAGATCCCCTGTCATCCTTCTAAACTCCAGAGTGTACAAGCCCAGCTGCTCCATTCTCTCAGCATATGACAGTCCCGCCATCCCGGGAAAGTAACCTTGTAAAACCTATGCTGCGCTCCCTCAACAGCAAAAAATGCCCTTCCTCACAATTAGGGGACCCAAAACTGCACACAATACTGCAGATGTGGTCTCACTAGGGCTCTGTACAACTGCAGAAGGACCTCTTTGCTCCTATATTCGATTCCTCTTGTTATAAAGGCCCACATGCCATTTCGTTTTCCTTCACTGCCTGCTGTACCTGCATGCTTACTTTCAAAGACTGATGAACAAGGACCCCAGATCCTGTTGTACTTCCCTTTTTCCCAACTTGATGCCATTTAGATAGTAATCTGCCTTCCTGTTTTTGCTACCAAAGTGGATAACCTCACATTTATCTGCATTAAACTTCATCTGCCATGCATCAGCCCACTCTCCCAACCTGTCCAAGTCACCCTGCATTCTCACAGCATCCTCCTCACAGTTCACGCTGCCACCCAGCTTTGTGTCAGCTGCAAATTTGCTAATGTTACTTTGAATCCCTTCATCCAAATCATTGGTGTATATTGTAAATTGCTGCGGTCCCAGCACCGAGTCTTGCGGTACCCCACTAGTCACTGCCTGCCATTCTGAAAGGGACCCGTAATCCCTACTCTTTGTTTCCTGTCTGCCAACCACTTCTCTATCCACTTTTCGTTTCCCAGCCCCGCACGGCCCGATTTTACCTTCTCCCCAAAATCCACAAACCCGACTGCCCTGGCAGACCCATTGTCTCTGCCTGTTCGTGCCCCACCGAACACATTTCCACATACCTTGACGCCATCCTATCCCCCTTTGTTAAATCCCTCCCCACCTATGTTCAAGACACCTCAGACACTCTCCGTCGGCTCCGTGCATTCCATTCTCCAGGCCCCCATCCTCTCATCTTTACCATGGACGTCCAGTCACTCTACACCTCCATCCCCCACCAGGACGGTCTCAAAGCCCTCCGGTTCTTCTTCGACCAGTGGGAGCAACCCATACCACGTCCACTGACACCTCCTCCGCCTAGCAGAGTTGGGTCCTCACCCTCAATAACTTCTCTTTTGATTCCTCCATTTCCTCCAAAACACAAAGGCGTAGCTATTTTTATGGGGACACACATGGGCCCCAGCTACGCTTGCCTCTTTGTTGGGTACGTCGAACAATCCTTGTTCTCGGCGTACCAGGGCCCATCCCCGACCTCTACCTCCGTTACATCGACGACTGCTTTGGTGTCACCTCCTGCACCCACACTCAACTGACTGACTTCATCATTTCACCACCATCTTCCATCCGGCACTCAAATACACTTGGACCATTTCCGACACTTCCCTACCATTCCTTGACCTTACCATCTCTATTGCAGGTGATACGCTCCAGACCGACATCCACACTACAAACCTACTGACTCCCACAGCTACCTGGACTACTCTTCCTCCCACCCTGCTTCCTGTAAGGACTCCATCCCCTATTCCCAATTCCTCCGTCCATACACGCCGCATCTGCTCCCAGGATGAGGTGTTCCACACCTGGTCATCACAAATGGCCTCATTCTTCAGAGAACGGGATTCCCCTCCCCCACTATTGTTGAGGCTCGCACCAGGGTCTCCTCCATACCCCGCAACACTGCCCTCGCTCCCCATTCCCCACTCGCAAACAGGGCAGAGTCCCCTGGTCCTCACCTTTCACCCCACCAGCCGGCAAATACAACATATAGTCCTCCGCCAGTTTCGCACCTCCAACGTGACCCCTCCACCCGCCACACATCTTCCCATCTCCCCCCCCCCGTCTGCCTTCCGCAAAGACCGCTCCCTCCGCAACTCCCTTGTCCATCCTTCCCTCCCCTCCCACTCTACCCCTTCCCCGGGCACTTTCCCTTGCAACCGCAAGAAATGCAACACTTTGTCCCTTCACCTCCCCCTTCCACTCCTTTCAGGGACCCAAGCAGTCCTTCCAGGTCCGACAGAGGTTCACCTGCACCTCCTCCAACCTCATCTACTGCATCCGCTGCCTCCCAGAATGCCAGATGATCTATATCGGTTGAGACCAAGCGGAGCTTGGCGATCGCTTCGCCGAACACCTCTGCTCGGTCCGCAATAACCAACCCGACCATCCGGTGGCTCAGCACTTCAACTCCCCCTCCCATTCCACATCCGACCTCTTGGGTACTGGGCCTCCTCCACGGCCAGAGTGAGCAACACCGCAAGCTGGAGGACAGCACCTCATATTCCGCTTGGGAGTCTGCATCCTTTGGGCTTGAATATTGAATTTTCTCAATTCTGTTACCCTTGCTGTCTCCTCCCCTTCCCACCTCTCCCTCAGCCCTCGGGCCCTGACATTCCCTCTATCTCTATCTCCCTCCCCCACCCCAGTCGCACAGCTTCTCATTTTCACACCACAAACAGCTTACAATGGCTTTTGTTCCCTTCATCACCTATCCTTTTTTGCATATCTTTCACTCATTGTTCCTTATCTCTCCACATCACCGTCTATATCTCTCGTTTCCCTGATCCCTGACCAGTCTGAAGAAGGGTCTCGACCCGAAACGTCGCCTAATCTCCTTCGCTCTTAGATGCTGCTGCACCCGCTGAGTTTCTCCAGCTTTTTGTGTACCCTCGATTCTCCAGCATCTGCAGTTCCTTCTTTAAAACTTCTCTATCCATGTCAGCACTCTACCCCCAATACCATGTGCCCTAATTTTGCCCACTAATCTCCGATGTGGGATCTTATCAAATGCTTTCTGAGTCCAGGTACACTACATCCACTGGCTCTCCCTTGTCCATTTTCCTAGTTACATCTTCAAAAATTTCCAGATGGTTAGTCAAGCATGATATCCCCTTCGTAAATCCATGCTGACTGGGACCAATCCTGTTACTCCTGTCCAAATGTTCGTCTATTTCATCTTTTATAATTGACTCCAGCATCTTCCCCACCTCCGATGTCAGGCCAACTGGTCTATAATTCAGTTTTCTCCCTCCCGCGTTTCTTAAAAAGTGGGATAACATTAGCTACCCTCCAATTCACAAGAACTGATCCTGAGCCTGAGCCTATAGAGCATTGGAAAATTATCACCAATGCATCCACGATTTCTTGAGCCACTTCCTTAAGTACCATGGGATTGCTGAATACCGGGCCCTAGGGATTCTCAGCCTTCAGTCCCATCTGTCTATCCAACACCATTTCCTGCCTAATGTGGATTTCCTTCAGTTCTTCTGTCACCCCAGACCTCAATGGCCACTACTATATCAGGAAGATTGTTTGTGTCCTCCTTAGTGAAGACAGATCCAAAGTACCTGTTCAACTCATCTGCCACTTACTTGTTGAATGCTTTCACCGAGGATCTAGTGGGAGGGAGGAACTGAAGGGAATCCACATTAGTCAGGAAATGGTGTTGGGTAACTGTTGGGGACTGAAGGCAATCCCCAGGGCCTGATGGTCTGCATCCCAGAGTACTCGAGAAAGTTGGTCTAGGAATTGTGGATGCATTGGTGATCATTTTCCAGTGTTCTCCCGACTCTGGATCAGACCATGTGGACTGGAGGGTAGCTAATGTAACCTCACTTTGTGAGAAAGGAGGGAGGGAGAGAAAAAACGGGGAATTATAGACCAGTTAGCCTTACATCCGAAGTGGGGAAGGTGCTTGAGATCATTAATAAAGATTTAATAGCAGCGCATTTGGTAAGCAGCGACAGGATCGGTCTAAGTCAGCATGGATTTTATGATGGGGAAATGTTTGGGAGGAGTGTATGAGAATATGATTAGCATATTGGAATGTCTTGCGCAATTGTACGCATGTGCACAGAGATCAAGATGGCGAGTTCAACACCAGATTATTGTTAAGTACCTGTGTGTTCGAGTCTTATTTAAGTCCTTTTCCAGCACCAATACATAACAATTTGGCGACGAGGATGTCGATTCCGTTAGCCGGAACAGAATTGTTGTTAGTTTTGAGGCTTTTTCTCAAGATGGACAGAAAGTGAAAGACACGTATGTTTTTGGCACGCAAAAAGTTGGAAGGGGAACGCACGATCGCCAGGCAACAAGCAGTGCTGTGGCGGGGCTGCGCAGCTTGAAGCTAGCAGCCTAGCAAGCTGAACAACGACGGTGGTTGCTTACCTTAAACGCTTTCCAGTGCCATGCAGCCCACGGCCAAGTCCAGAAACCGCCACCGACGTCGAGTGAGTGTCCAGTGCCGTGCAGCCCACGGCCGAACCACCACCAACGACGAGAAGCCGAGTCTCCGAGTGCCAGCGCCGGTGATAACGGGGGGACACATCGGTAAGCGGTGCAGCCATTTCCTGCCTAATGTGGATTTCCTTCAGTTCTTCTGTCACCCCAGACCCTCTGGCCACTACTATATCAGGAAGATTGTTTGTGTCCTCCTTAGCGAAGACAGATCCAAAGTACCTGTTCAACTCATCTGCCATTTCCTTTTTGAATGCTTTCACCGAGGATCTAGTGGGAGGGAGGAACTGAAGGGAATCCACATTAGTCAGGAAATGGTGTTTGGGTAACTGTTGGGACTGAAGCAATCCCCAGGGCCTGATGGTCTGCATCCCAGAGTACTCGAGAAAGTTGGTCTAGGAATTGTGGATGCATTGGTGATCATTTTCCAGTGTTCTCCCGACTCTGGATCAGACCCTGTGGACTGGAGGGTAGTCTAATGTAACCTCACTTTGTGAGAAAGGAGGGGAGGGAGAGAAAAAACGGGGAAAAGGAATTATAGACCAGTTAGCCTTACATCCGAAGTGGCGAAGGTGCTTGAGATCATTAATAAAGATTTAGTAGCAGCGCATTTGGTAAGCAGTGACAGGATCGGTCTAAGTCAGCACAGAGGCTCAAAATGGCGATTTCAATACAAGAAGCTTGTTAAGTACCTGTGTGTTCCGAGTCTTATTTAAGTCCGATTCCAGAACCAATGCATAACAATTTGGAGACGAGGATGTCGATTCCGTTAGCAGGAACAGAATTGCGATAGTTTTTGAGGGTTTTCTCAAGATCGAACAGAAAGCTAAAGACAAGTATGTATTTGGCGCGCAAAAAGTTGGAACGGGAATGCACAATCGGCAAGCAACAAGCAGTGCTGTAGCGGGGCAGTGCTCCTAGAAACTAGAAGCCCAGCAAACAGAACAACGACGGTGGTTGCTTATCTTAAACGCTTTCCAGTGCCATGCAGCCACCACGGCCAAAGTCCAGAAAACCGCCCCCAGCGTACAATGAGTGTCCAGTGCCGTGCAGCCCACGGCCGAACCACCACCAACCACGAGAAGCCGAGTCTCCGAGAGGCAGCGCCGGTGATAACGGGGGGACACATCGGTAAGCGGTGCAGCCCGTCAAGCCAGCAAAGCCAGCCCATGAGGACAGCCCGAGAAGAACGCGATGCACCGGATTAGAGTCCGGATACAGTCAAGTCGGACCGGTGAATTAATCGTAACAAAAGCTGGACTTTACAAATTTAATGTATTGATAACAATAATTAAGAGGCTATATGTGTGCATTGCATGTATATGGCTTGAAATATATTGGTATATTATTATATTAGTACATTATTAAATTATCTAGTTTGGTATATAAATCGATTATTATATTAGTTTATTATTTATTGGTATATTAGTATAAATCTCGATTAGTATATGAGAATTCAAGTTAGTAGTGGAATTTATTGGAAACTGCTCAGTGATTTTGTAAGGGGGGGGTTTTGGGTAATTAAGGTCGATTGCAGAGGAGACAGTTGTGTAAAGTTTAATGGGGACGGCACGTTGTATACCTGCGTTAGGCAAAAAGTGTAACCATGGCTAATCTATAGTAGGGAATGTGCCCCATCTAGAATATGGATGTACTTTTGAGGAATGGGACTGAGTCTTTTGAGGATGGTTCACGTCAAATAATATCACTACAGAGAGAAGCAAAGAGCATTGTTCCTTACCGGTTTAGAAGCAAGGGTTATCACACCCTACTGGGCATTGCGCGGCAGCCAGCTAAGCCCGCTAGTAAAACCTACAAGGATGTAAGGAGGTTTTACATGCTCACTTCTTGCCAAGACCAACAGAATAGTGCAAAGATATCGATTTTATACATGCACACTCCTTCGAAGCAAATGAAGCATCCCTCAGTTCCTTGCAAGGCTTCGGACAGTTAAGTGATGGGTGTAATTTTAAGGAACTGGAGAATATGCTAAGGGATAGGTTGGGTTGGTAGGTGTGCAGATGTTAACATCCAGCGGAAACTGTTGGGTCACCGAAATTAAACCTTTGAGGACGCAGTCAACATGGCGACAGTGATGGAGGTTGCTGAACAAGACATAGAGCAAATCAAGAAGATCGGAAGGCCTCAAAATGATTTTACCTCCGTCCATCAAAGGAATCCACCAAGGGCATCCAGAGACAAGGTTCAATACTCCAAGAAGTACTGGAGATGTGGCGGCAGCCATGAGCCAGCGACGTGTAAATTTAGGTGCTTCAGGTGCTTGGGAACAGGTCACACCAAAAGCCAGTGTGATGCTGTTAGAGCTCACCAGCAGAGGAAGGGACGATTCCAGAAAAAAGCAAACCACTTAGAGGAGGCCGCTGGGAATTCATCAACCCATGAGCCACATGGAAGATGAATCGATCAACAAGCTGACGAACTCTGACCCGTGTACAGCCACTTTGATAGTGAACGGCAGACAGGTACAACTAGAAGTTGACACTGGAAGTCCATGGACTATCGTACCAGAAGAAGTCTTAAGTAAACTCGGTTGGACCCCCAGACTAGATCCCGTAGCCTCAAGCTGAAATCCTACACAGGCTGAAGAAAGGTTGACATTTGACGGACAAGCAGCGGTAGAGGTACCAGCTCGAAACTCACAGGAAGCCAGAAACGCTGACCATAGTATTAGTAAAAGAAAGGTGCAAGCCTATTGGAAACGAGACTGGTTGAGGAAATACCCTGGATGCTGTCAAATCTAGCCAGCCAGAAACACACTGGGTTTTAAGCCTAAAATCCACTTAGTATTCACAGTTTACAAGATGCCATGAACACAGAGTACTCAAAAAACACGGCAAACTGTTTGATAACAGCAACCATGGAGTACTGAAGGGATACCAAGCCAAAGTGTACGCACAAGACGAATACGGTGAAGCAAAGTTTTACAAGGCAGCCCCTGTTTCATATGCTGCTAGAAAGCAGATTGATGCCGCTTTGGATGACTTGCTGCAGGATGGCATTATCAAGCCGGTGAAGACAGCAGATTTCACATGCCCGATCGTAGCTGTTCTGAAACCGAATGGGAGCATGAGAGTCTGTGCCAATTACAAGCTCACAGCAAATAAGGTGCTGCAAGTGGAACAGTATCCACTTCGGAAGGATCTCCTGCAGGAACTAGAAGGAGGAGAAAAAGTTCTCTAAATTAGACCTCTCCCATGCCTATCATCAGATAGAGTTAAGGGCCTGTCCCACTTGGCCGTCATTTTGTGCGCCATTTACGCGACCTCCTAAAACGTGCTGCACGAAATCCTGGCGCGCCCACCTGCATGTGTTAAGTCTGTTTCCAGCACCAGCACATAACACAAAATCTTGCTTGAATTTTTCTTCTGGAATTTTTTGATGAAGTGGAAATGGATAAGGGAAGAGCCCAGTTGGATGTGGTAAATCTGGACTTTCAAAAACCTTTGACAAGGTCCCACGGAAGAGATTAGTGTGCAAATTTCGAGCACGCGTGGTATTGGAGGTAGGGTATTGGCATGACATAAAGAACTGGTTGGCAGACAGGAAGCAAAGAGTAGGAATTAACGGGTCCTCTTCTGAATGGCAGGCAGTGACTAGTGGGGCGCCGGCAAGGCTCAGTGTTTGGTCACCCCATTTATTTGTAATACATAATTAACGATTCCAAAAGAGGGACTTGAATGCAATGTCCAAGTTTTGCGGATGACCCAAAGCTGGGGTGGCAGTGTGAGCTGCGAGGAGGATGCTATGAGGCTGCAGGGTGATTTGGGATAGGTTGGGTGAATGGGCAGATGCAATATAATGTGGATTAATAGTAAGATTAAATGAGAACTTACCAGTTTGAAGTTTGATCTTGATGTTCTGAGGAGTTACGTTGGTGATTACATGAAGAAGGCCCGCCAGGCCTCATGCGTACCAAACTTCAAGCAGCGGTATGAAAAGCACAAATAAACTAACACCGAAGTACATAGTAAGATCTCAGTGACCTCTGAGAACTACCATATTATCCTTTATGAGAGAGGGTTGGGTTCGTGGCGGGCAAGTAATCACCAACGTAACTCCTCATAAAATCAAGATCAAACTTCAAACTGGTAAGTTCTCTCATTTAATCTTACTATTTTACTTCGGAGTCACGTGAGTGATTCCAGTGAAGAGTCCAAACCTTTGTGATTTCATTGCCGCAGATTACAAAATCTCGGCATCCCACTGCAGTGATTAACTCGAAAGAGAGAAATGCATGAGTAGTAACATTGCATTAAATGTAGAAATAGGGTTTATTTAACAATGTAAAACGACAGTACCCTTAAATTTAGGTACTTAAAATGGCTATATTAAAGGGCTTAATATAGAGAAATCAATATTCATACCGTTGGTTGTAAGCAGCCAAGCGAAATATGAGATGTTATTCCTCCAATTTGCGTGTGGCTATTGTCAGTGACTTGTAAACTGATTCACCTTTGAAATATCAATGCATTCACTGTGTTGCAGGGTGACAAAAGACGGGTGGCTGGCTGCTCCAATGTGCTTTGCTGCTTTTTGTGTTGCAGAACAGGTAAGAATTCATTTCCACTTCTCTGAAAAGGTCCATTAGTTTCATGAACTAAAACCACTGCCTCACAGCGCCAGAGACCCGGGTTCGACCCTGACCTCAGGTGTTGCCTGTGTGGAGTTTGCACGTTCTCCCTGTAACCATGTGGATTTTCTCCGGGTGCCCCGGTTTCCTCCCACATCCCAAAGATGTGCGGGTTTTGTAGGTTAATTGGCCCTCTGTAAAATTACCCCTAATGTGTACGGAGTGGACGAGAAAGTGGGATAACATAGAATTAGTGTGAACGGGCGATCGATGGTCGGCGTGGGCCAAGGGGCTTGATTTCATGCTTAGTTTAGAGATATACAGTGTATGTTTTGGCCCACCGAGTCCACACAGACCAGCGATCACCCGCATACTAGCACCAACCTACATACCACAGTACAATACATTACTATTTATTTCGTCATTGAGGTTCAAACGAAATTTGGTTTCTGCAGTCATACAAACAAGAAAAAGAACCAGACACTACACAATTGACACAAACATCCATCACAGTGAATCTCCTCACTGTGATGGAAGGCAAAGTCTTATCTCTCCCCTGCACTCCCCATTCTCTTCCCGATGTCAAATTCAAAGCCACCGGTGGGCGATGGTAAATAAGTCCCGCAGCCATTAAGGCCTCACCGGGCGATATTAAGGCCGTGCTCCGGGTCTTGACGTTGGAGCCGCTGGCGGGCGCTAGCAAGTCCCGCGGCTGTTAAAGCCGTGCCGGGCAATGTAAGGGCCCGTCCAGGTCATTTTCAACCCCGCAACTCGGGCGGGGGAAGTTGCCGCTGCGGAAGCTCCAAAAAGCGGTCTCCCACCAGGGACCCGCGAGCTTCCGGTGTTACCGTCCACCGGCCTGGGCTGGAGCCTCCGAATCTCCGGAGTCGGGCCGCAGCAGCACACCATCACAGCTCTCCACACTCCGAGGCTGGTCAGCCCCACGATGGTGAGTAAGTCCGCAGCTCCGCGACTGGAGCCCCAGGTCGTTCCGATTGGAGGCCGCTCCACGGTGCTAGGCCCCAACGGCAACGGAGACCCGACAGAGAAAGGGTCGGGTCCTCCGTATAGGGAAAAGATTTTAAAAGTTTCCCCCACCCCCCCACACATTACCCAACTCAAAAAATTAAATTAAAGAAAAACACTATAACTACAGTTAAACGAGACAAAAAATTAAAAAAAGACAGACGGACTGCAGAGGCCGCTGCGACATGAATCTCGCTGCCCACCCACACTGTGGACCCTACTAGGGACAATTTATACTTTATAGAAGCCAATTAACCTGCAAAGTGTTTGGAGTGTGGGAGGAAACTGGTGCACCCGGAGTAAATCCGCATGGTCACGGGCAGAACATGCAAACTCCGTACAGGCAGCACCCATAATCAGGACCAAACCAGGGTCTCTGGCGCTGTGAGGCATCAACTCTACCGCTGCACCACCCTCTGTAACTCTAAAAAGATGCATGGATCACCTCTGTTGTGTTTGCGAAAAGGCAGTTATGCTTCATCTGTCTGTCGACAGCCTGTCCCACACATACACCAGTGGTGGGGCAACCCCAGACTGTGGGAAGTACGCCCGGAGAGGGCCATCCAAGCCTCTGTTATTTCAGCCTTCCTCCATGTGAGTGACAAAGTTATAGTTTCAGATCCCAGTCCACAGGGATTGCCAGTGGCCAGAAGGTTCTCGACTACAAGTGCCCAGACTTAGAGGCAGCCATGACTCTAGGACAGACGGAACCGCAATAACCCTGGGAGGTGAAGAGGGGGGCTTTGAGCTGCAGTGCTGCCATAACACAATACTTGCGTTCCTTAGAAATATTCTATGTTATACTTTTTCATCAGAAAAAGAGGGTGGCGCCACAGTAGAGTTGCTGCCTCACAGCGCCAGAGACCGGTGTTCAATCCAGACTATGGGTGCTGTGTGTACGGAGTTTGTATGGTCCCCTCATGAAACCTTGTGGGATTTCTCCGGGTGCTCTGGTTTCCTCCCACACTCCAAAGACGTACATGTTAGTAGGTTAATTGGCTTCCGTAACAATTGTAAATTGTCCTTAGTGTATGTAGGATAGTGTTAGTGTGCGGGGATCACTGGTCGGCGTGGACTCGGTGGGCCAAAGGGCCTGTTTCCACGCTGTATCTCTAAACTAAAAATAATGTGTAGGAAGGAACTACAGATGCCAGTTTCAGCCGAAGATATTCATAAAATGCCGGAGTAACTCAGCGGGACAGGCAGCATCTCTGGGGAGAATGAGTGGCCCTGGCTTATCTTGTCCTTATTTTATCCCCAGTGTCGCCATCCACCCGCACAGTGATGGGGATTGTGGGTGAAAGTGCCCCCCTGCCCTGTCTGGACACCAACGTGGGGAAACAAGCCAACAATGATATTCGTGTTTACTGGCAGGTGGCCAGTCGGTTAATCCATTCCTTCCATATGGGCAGAGAGGACCACACATCGGGCCTGGGCACCAGGGCAAGGTTGTTCACCGCAGAGTTCAAACACGGAAACTTCTCCCTTCTCACCAACCTTCAAGTGAGCGACGCAGCCACGTACACATGCCTCATTCAGTTAAAACACCCCACTGAGGGCTACAGCGTGCATCTACGAGTTAGTCACACTATAAGTAGCAGGTAAAGATTCATGATCTTTGTTTTTAAGCTTTTCTTTGTAATAACAGTGGTGGTGTCTGGAGAAAGGTCTCACCCATTCCTTTTCCCCAGAGATGTTGCCTGTCCCGCTGAGTTACTCCAGCATTTAGTGTCTGTTTTCTGTGTAAACCACCACCTGCAGTTCCTTCCTACACAATGGTGGTGACAAGTGGAAGTTGTAAAATGTAAGTTTAGTTTAGTGATACAGCTTGGAAACAGGCCCTTTGGCCCACCGAGTCCGTGCCAACCAGCAATCCCTGCACAATAACACTAGGGACAATCTCACATTTATACCAAGCTCATTAACCTACTCATTAGCCGAGTCTCCGAGTGCCAGCGCCGGTGATAACGGGGGGACACATCGGTAAACGGTGCAGCCCGTGAAGCCAGCAAAGCCAGCCCGTGAGGACAGCCCGAGAAGTCTCCGATGCACCGGAGTCCAGAGACAGTTAAGTTGGACCGGTTAATTAATCGTAACAAAAACTGGACTTTACGAATTAAATGTATTGTTCATTGATAACAATAATTAAGAGGATATATGAACACAGTACTCAAAGAACACGGCAAACTGTTTGATAACAGCACCCATGGAGTACTGAAGGGATACCAAGCCAAAGTGTACGCACAAGACGAATACGGTGAAGCAAAGTTTTACAAGGCAGCCCCCTGTTTCATACGCTGCTAGAAAGCAGATTGATGCCGCTTTAGATGACTTGCTGCAGGATGGCATTATCAAGCCGGTGAAGACAGCAGATTTCACATGCCCGATCATAGCTGTTCCGAAACCGAATGGGAGCATGAGTCTGTGGCAATTACAAGCTCACTGCAAATATGGTGCTGAAAGTGGAACAGTGTCCACTTTGGAGGATTTGGAGAAAAGTTCCCTAAATTAGATCTCTCCCTTACCTATCATCAGATAGAGTTAAGGGCCTGTCCCACTTGGCCGTCATTTGCGCGCCATTGACGCGACCTCCAAAAATGTGATCGTCGCGTTGTGACGCACGGGTAGCGGTGGGTAGCGCGGGACGGGCGCATGAAGAGGCGTGGGGGAGTGTTGAGTTGCGCGCGGTATCACGCAGCACTCCAGGATCTCGTGCTGCACAAAATCCTCGCTCTCCACCTGCGTGACGTAAGTCCGTTTCCTGCACCAATACATAACAGGAATCATGCTTGAATTTTTCTTCTGGAATAATCCTCTGGAATTTTTTGAGGAAGTGGAATGGATAAGGGAGAGCCAGTGGATGTGGTATATCTGGACTTTCAAAAAGCCTTTGACAAGGTCCCACGCAAGAGATTAGTGTGTAAAATTCCAGCACGTGGTATTGGAGGCAGCGTATTGACATGGATAAAGAACTGGTTGGCAGATGCAATATGATGTGGATAAATGTGAGGTTCTCTACTTTGGTGGCAAGAACAGGATGGCAGATTATTATCTGAATGGTGTCAAATTTAGGAGAAGGGGAGGTGCAACAAGACCTGTGTGTGCTTGTACATTAGTCACTGAAAGAAAGCATGCAAATACAGCCGGCAGTGAAGAAAGCTTCATTGCGAGAGGATCTGAGTTTAGGAGCAAGGAGGTCCTACTGCAGTTGCATAGGGCCCTCATGAGACTGCACCTGGAGTGTTGTGTGCAATTCTGGTCTCCTAATTTGAGGAAGGATATTATTGCTATTGAGGGAGTGCGGCGTAGGGTCACCAGGTTATTTTCGAGGATGGCGAGACTGACATATGATGAAAGAATGGGTCGACTGGGCTTGTATTCGCTGGAATTTAGAAGGATGAGAGGGGATTTTATAGAAACATATACAATTTTTAAAGGATTGGACAGGCTAGCTGCAACAAAAATATTCCCCATGTTGGGGGCATCCAGAACCAGGGGTCACAGTATGAGAATAAGTGGTTGGCCAGTTAGGACTGAGATGAGGAAAAACGTTTTCAGCCAGAGAGTTGTGAATCAGTGGAATTCTCTGCCACAGCAGGCAGTGGAGGCCAATTCACTGGATGTTTTCAAGAGAGTTAGATTTAGCTCTTAGGGCTAAGGGAATCAGGGGATATGGGGAAAAAGCTGGAACGGGGTACTGGTTATAGAATATAAGCCATGATCATATTGAAAGGCGGTGCTGGCTCGAAGGGCCGAATGGCCTATTCCTGCATCTATTTTCTATGTTTCTATCATATTGAATGGCGATGCTGCCTCAATGGGCCGAATGACCTACTCCTGCACTTATATTTCGGGTGGGGGGGGCGGGCGGCGAGTGAAAGCCATCCGAGTCGCAAGGAATGCTGAAAGCCACGGTGGGGGTGTTGTGTTTGCCAGAATTTGCAGCTGAAGGAGATGAGACGGAGCCGTTCACACCTTTTGTTTGTTTGCTTTTTTTCCTCTGTGTTATTACAATGGCTCAGTGGCTGTGCTTCCCTTGGAGAGGCTGCCTTGCCTGTATTTGTGAGACGCAGGCAGGCAGGCCTCACCTCACAGGGTTCACTCTTTTTTGAAACCCTTCAATTTGTGCTTCCCCCAAGCGATCAGGACCCAACCCAACGGTGGTGTGAGCATGGATTATCCAATTTGAGGTCAAAAGGCAACAGCTTAACAAGTGCTTAACAGTGACCGTTAACAGATCGTTTTCTTCTCAGAGGAATGTTTGACGGCACTGGGCCTGTACTCTCTGGAGTTTAGAAGGACGACGGGGATCTCATTGCAACTTAGCGAATAGTCAATGGATATTTTTAAGGCAGATATAGATAGATTGATTCTCGATTAGTACGGGATAGATCAGCCATGATGGAATGGCAGAGTCTTTGACAGTTTCTGTACACGGACCTTACAGTGGGCAGGTGGGCCGAGCTCTTGACAAAGGGCGGAACGGGGCCCGAGGGGGCGAGTGGCCTGCTCCCACGGGTACGCACGGGTGGCCCCTAACCCTCCGCCGCTCGAGAAACATGGCCGCAAGAAATGGGTCCTCTTCTGAATGGTAGGCAGTGACTAGTGGGGCGCCGCAAGACTCAGGGCTGGCACCCGAGTTATTGTGACGAGGGAATTAAATGCAACATCTCCAGGTTTGTGGATGATCCAAAGCTGGGTGGCAGTGTGAGCTGCGAGGATGATGCTACGAGGCTGCAGGGTGATTTGGGATAGGTTGGGTGAATGGGCAGGCGCACTGCGCTGTCGGCTGTATATTGGCAAGGCGTCTGTCTGTCCAGTGTGCCAGGATGGGTCAGGGGGTGGGTGGGTGGGCAGCTCCAGAGGTAGTGACAAGGCCGGCCGCCTTTGTGGATTTGTCACGAGCCAGCTTTAAGGCTGAGGAGGAGAGGCAGCAAGCGGCAGGCTGGCTGGTGGAGGGGAACGGCAAGGCCAGGTGAGCATGAGCAGAGTTTTGCGCCGGAGGCGACTTTTGCAAGTTGCTCTGTGAAGCCTCTCGTCCACTTTGGTGGCAAGAACAGGAAGGCATATTATTATCTGTCAGTTTAGGAGAAGAGGATGTGCAGCGAGACCTGGGTGTGCTTGTACATCAGTCACTGATAGTAAGCATGCAGGTACAACAGGCAGTGAATGGTGGCAAGAACAGGATGGCAGATTATGAACTGAATGGTGTTAAGTTTAGGAGAAGGGGAGGTGCAGCGAGAGGATCTGAATTTAGGGGCAAGGAGGTCCTACTGCAATTGTAATAGGGCCTTGGAGAGGCCACAAGTATTGTGTGCAATTTTGGTCTCATAATTTGAGGAAGGACATTATTGCTATTGAGAGAGTGCAGCGGTTAATTCCCGGGATGGCGGGACTGACATATGATGAAAGAATCGGTCTGCTGGGCTTGTATTCGCTGGAATTTAGGATGAGAGGGGATCTTATAGAAACATATAAAATTCTTAAAGGATTGGATAGGCAAGATGCAGCAAAAATATTCCCGATGTTGGGGGAATCCAGAACCAGGGGTCACAGTTTAGGAATAAGTGGTTGGCCAGTTAGGACTTAGATGAGGAAAAACGTTTTCACCCATAGAGTTGTGAATCAGTGGAATTCTCTGCCACAGCAGGCAGTGGAGGCCAATTCACTGGATGTTTTCAAGAGTTAGATTTAGCTCTTTGGGCTAAGGGAATCAAGGGATATGGGGAAAAAGCCGGAATGGGGGTATTGATTATGGATGATCAGCCATGATCATATTGAATGGCGGTTCTGGCTGGAAGGGCCGAATGGCCTACTCCTGCACCTATGTTTTGGGAGGGGGGGGAGGGAAGAGTGAAAGAAAACCGTCCAAGTCGCAAGGAATGCTGAAAGCCATGGTGGGGGTGTTGTGTTTGCCAGAATTTGCAGCTGAAGGAGACACTGTTTCCACTTTGAAGGAATTACCGGAAATTCTGGTTGTCTTCGGGTAAATGTAGGAACAATTTCAGGAAACTTCCACATCCGGCCCGCGGAGGGGTGTAAAGGTAATACACACAGCAGCCGGTTTGCCGCTCAAATGGATATTTTCATTTTTTTAGTAACCAGTTATCAACGTATAATTTTTTATGTGTTAGAAAACAAAATATAGTGGCACAGCTGGTAGACTTGCTGCCTCACACGCCAGAGATCTGTGTTCGATCCTCTCCTTGGGCACTGTCTGTGTTGAATTTGCACATTCTCCTTGCAAGCGTGTGGGTTTCCTCCCACATCCCAAAGACGCATTGGCTTTGTAGGTTAACTTGCCTCTGTAAAATTGCCCCTAATATGTAGGGAGTGGGTGAGGAAAGTGGGATAACAGAACTTGTGTGAATGGGTAGACAAAAATGCTGGAGAACCTCAGCGGGTGAGGCAGCATCTATGGAGTGAAGGAAATAGGCGACGTTTCGGGTCGAGACCCTTCTTCAGACTGATGTGAGGGTGGGGGGGACGGGAAGAAGAAAGGAAGAGGCGGAGACAGTGGACTGAGGGATAGCTGGGAAGGGGAGGAGAAAGCAGGGATTACCTGAAATGGAAGAAGTCAATATCATACCGCTGGGGTGTAAACTGCCCAAGCGAAGTATGAGGTGCTGCTCCTCCTATTACGGTGGGCCTCACTCTGGCTATGGAAGAGGCTCAGGACAGATAGGTCGGATTCGGAATGGGAGGGGGAGTTGAAGTGCTGAGCCACCGGGAGATCAGGTTGGTTATTGCGGACCGAGCGGAGGTGTTGTGCGAAGCGATCGCCAAGCCTATGCTTGGTCTCACCGATGTAGAGCAGCTGACACCTAGAGCAGTGGATGCAATAGATGAGGTTGGAGGAGGTGCAGGTGAACCTCTGCCACACCTGGAAAGACTGCTTGGGTCCTTGAAAGGAGTCAAGGGGGGAGAGGTAAAGCAACAAGTTCCTACGGTTGCAAGGAAAAGTGCCAGGAGACGGGGTAGTTTGGGTGGGAAGGGACGAATTGACCAGGGAGTTACGGAGGGAGCAGTCTCTGCGGAAAGTCAACAGGAGAGGAGATGGGGAAGATGTGGCCAGTGGTGGGATCCCATTGGTAGACAAAAAAGCTGGAAAAATCAGCAGGTAAGGCAGCATCTATCGAGCGAAGGAATAGACGGCATTTTGGATCGAGACCCTTCTCCACGTTGATGTCGGGGGGAGGGGGGGAGGACACGAAAAAGAAAGGAAGAGGCGGAGACAGTAGACTGTGGAAGAGCTGGAAATGGGAGGGGAAGGAGGGATAAAGCAAGGATTACCTGAAATTAGAGAAGCCAATGTTCATACCGCTGGGGTGTAAACCACCCAAGCAAATATGAGGTACTGCTCCTCCAATATGCGGTGGGACTCACTCTGGCCATGGAGGAGGTCCAGGACAGAAAGGTCGGATTCGGAATGGGAAGGGGGGTTGAAGTGTTGAGCTACCGGGAGATCAGGTTGGTTATTGCGAACTGAATGGAGGTGTTGTGCGAAGCGATCGCCAAGCCTGTGCTTGGTCTCACCGAGGTTGATCATATGGTCATTAATCCAACCACATTTTTGTTTGGAAATGGAAAGAAATAATAGAAATTGCATTAATTGCAATGTGTAAAAAGAGTTGAGATACTTTATTATAATTTTGCTGCATGTCATTGTGGTATATTCTGTGGTAGATTCTGGAGTAGTTTCCTGAGGGTTGGAGAGTAGCTAATGTAACCCCACTTTTTTTAAAAAAGGAGGGAGAGAGAAAACGGGGAATTACAGACCAGTAAGTCTAACATCGGTAGTGGGGAAACTGCTAGTCAATAATTAAAGATGGGATAGCAGCAATTTTGGAAAGTGGTGAAACCATTGGACAAAGTCAGCATGGATTTACGAAAGGTAAATCATGTCTGACGAATCTTCTTGAATTTTTTGAGGATGTAACTAATAGAGTGCATAAGGGAGAACCAGTGGATGTGTTATATCTGGACTTTCAGAAGGTTTTCGACAAGGTCCCACATAAGAGATTAGTATACAAACGTAAAGCACACGGTATTGGGGGTTCAGTATTGATGTGGATAGAGAACTGGCTGGCAGACAGGAAGCAAAGGGTAGGAGTAAACGGGTCTTTTTCAGAATGGCAGGCAGTGACTAGTGGGCTACTGCAAGGCTCAGTGCTGGGACCCCAACTTTTTACAATATATAATAATTATTTGGACGAGGGAATTGAATACAACATCTCCAAGTTTGTGGATGACACGAAGCTGGGGGGCAGTGTTAGGTGTGAGGAGGATGCTAGGAGGCTGCAAGGTGACTTGGATAGGCTGGGTGAGTTGGCAGTTGCAGTATAATGTGGATAAATGTGAGGTTGTCCACTTTGAAGGCAAAAACAGAAGGGTAGACTATTATCTGAATAGTGGCCGATTAGGAAAATGGGATTTGCAACGAGACCTGGGTGTTTAGGTACACCAGTCATTGAAAGTAGGCATGCAGGTGCAGCAGGCAGTGAAGAAAGCGAATGGTATGTTAGCATTCATAGCAAAAGGATTTGAGTATAGGAGCAGGGAGGTTCTACTGCAGTTGTACAGGGTATTGGTGAGACCACACTCGGTGTATTGCGTACAGTTTTGGTCTCCAAATCTGAGGAAAGACATTCTTGCCATAGAGGGGGTACAGAGAAGGAACCAGACTGATTCCTGTGATGCCAGGACTTTCATGAGGAAAGACTGGATTGACTCGGCTTGTACTCGCTAGAATTTAGAAGATTGAGGGGAGATCTTATAGAAACTTACAAAATTCTTAAGGGGTTGGACAGGCTAGATGTAGGAAGATTGTTCCCGATTTTGGGGAGGTCCAGAACAAGGGGTCACAGTTTAAGGATAAGGGGGAATTCCTTTAGGACATAGATGAGGAAAATAAATTTTATCCAATTTTATCCCTCGTTATCCTTTTGCTATTAACATAGCTGTAGAAACCCTTTGGGTTTACTTTCACCTTTCTTGCCAAAGCAACCTCATATCTTCTTTTAGCCTTCCTAATTTCTTTCTTAAGATTCTTTTTACATTGTTTATACTCCTCTAGCACTCATTTACTCCATGCCTCCTATAATTATTGTAGATATCTCTCTTTTTTCGAAAATCAAGTGTCCAATTTCCCTTGAAAACCATGGCTCTTTCCAATTTTTACTATTTCCTTTCAACCTAACAGGGACATAAAGATTCTGTACTCTTACAATTTCCCCTTTAAATGTCCTCCATTTCTCTTCTACATCCTTCCCATGAAACAAAGTGTCCCAATTCACTCCTTTAAAATCCTTACGCATTCCCTCAAAGTTAGCCTTTCTCCAATCAAAAATCTCTACCCTAGGTCCAGTTCTGACTCTCTCCATAATTATATTGAAACTAATGGTATTGTGATCACTGGTCCCGAAGTGCTCACCAACGCATACCTCCGTCACCTGACCTGCCTCATTCCTAACAGGAGGTCCAGCACTGCCCCTTCTCTGGTCGATACCTCTATGTACTGCTGCAAAAAACTATCCTGCACACATTTTTACAAACTCCAAACCATCCAGCCTCATTTACAGAATGTGTTTCCCAGTCTTATTTTTGGAAAAATTGAAATCTCCCACAATCACTACCTTGTGCTTACAACTAATATCTGCTATCTCCTTACATATTTACTCTTCCAATTCACGCTCCCCATTTGGCGGTCTATAATACACCCCTAAAAGTGTTGCTACACACCGTTCCCACTTCTCAGTTCCACCCAAATAGCCTCCCTAGACGAGCCCTCTAATCTATCCTGCCAAAGCACTGCTGTAATATCTTCTCTGACAAGCAATGCAACACCTCCCCCTCTGGTCCCTCCAATTCTATCACACCTGAAACAACGAAATCCTGGAATATTTAGTTTCCAATCACAGCCCTCCTGCAACCATGTTTCACTGATTGCCACAACATCATATTTCCAGGTGTCAATCCAGGCTCTAAGTTCGTCCACCTTACTTACAATGCTCCTAGCATTAAAATATACACATTTTAGAAAACCCACGATCCCTTATTCTCGGTCTATTATCTTTTTCATCTTTCTCGCCTACATTTTGGATCCGAGTGCTTCCCTTCTCTGCCTCTTGCCCCACACCCTGACCCCTAGCCCCCCCTACCCGAGTCCCTCCCCCCAGCCTTTCTAGTTTAAAGTCTCCCCAGTAGCCTTTGCAAATCTCCCAGCCAGGATATTGGTCCCCCTCGGGCTCAAGTGCAACCCGTCCTTTGTGTACAGATCATGCCTTCCCCAAAAGAGGTCCCAGTGATCAAGAAACTGAATCCCTGCCCACTTGCACCAGTCCCTCAGCCACGCATTTATCCTCCACCTCATTTCATTCCTACTCCCACTGTCACGCGGCACAGGCAGTAATCCTGAAATCGTTACCCTTTTGGTCCTTCTCCTTAACTTTCCCCCCCCAACTCCCTAAATTCTCCCTTCAGGACCTCGTCACTTTTTCTGCCTATGTCATTGGTACCTATGTGTACCACAACATCAGGCTCCTTCTCCCTCCCTTATCAGAATCTTTTGTACACGTTCTGACACATGCGAGACCCTGGCACCAGGGAGGCAAACTACCATCCGGGTCTCCCGACTGCGTCTACAGAATCGCCTATCCGACCCCTAACTATAGAGTCCCCTATTACAATTGCCCTCCTCTTTTTGCTACCCTTCTGAGCATCAGGGCGGTCTCTGTGCCGGAGGCCCGGCCGCTGTTGGTGCCTCCAGCTAGGCTGTCCCCTCCAATCGTACTCAAACCGATACCTATATTCCAGGTGTACGGTCACAGGGGTACTCTCTAGCCCCTGCCTCTGCCCCTTGCCCTTCCTAACCGTGACCCACTTGTCTGCCTCCTGTGGTCTGGGAGTGACTACCTCCCTGTAGCTCCTCTCTATTACCTCCTCACTCTCCCTGAGGAGACGGAGGTCATCGAGCAGCTGCTCCAGGTTCCTAACACAGTCCTTTAGGAGCCCCATCTCAACACACCTGGCGCAGATGTGGACGTTGGAGGGCTATCAGATTCCCTGACCTCCCACATCTGACATCCAGAACAGTACACTGCCCTGGCCTTCCATACTGCCCCCCCTTACACAGGATACAATATAAAGTACACAACAAACTGCTGGGATCTGTCTGCCAATCAGCTGCTTACCCTGGTCCACTTCCCACAAATCACCGGCTTCCTCAAAAAAAAACCCCACTTCTCCAAATGGAATGTTATGGATTTGGGTAAAAACAAGCCCCGCGCTGGATTTTGAAGCTTACCGGTCGGGTGTCGCTCCTCCCCTCCTCCTCTTTCCAACGGCTCCTGTGGGCCTCTGAAAGAAAACAAGCCTCGCGCTGGATTTTGAAGCTTTACCGGTCGGGTGTCGCTCCTCCCCCTCCTCCTCTTCCAACGGCTCCTGTGGGCCTCTGAAAGAAAACAAGCCCCGCGCTAGATTTTGAAGCTTACCGGTCGGGTGTCGCTCCTCCCCCTCCTCCTCTTCCAACGGCTCCTGTGGGCCTCTGAAAAAACAAGCCCCGCGCTGGATTTTAAAGCTTACCGATCGGGTGTCGCTCCCACCCCTCCTCCTATTCCAACGGCTCCTGTGGGCCTCTGAAAAAAACAAGAGCCCCGCGCTGGATTTTAAAGCTTACCGGTCGGGTGTCGCTCCTCCCCCTCCTCCTCTTCCAACGGCTCCTGTGGGCCTCTGAAAGAAAACAAGCCCCGCGCTGGATTTTGAAGCTTACCGGTCGGGTGTCGCTCCTCCCCCTCCTCCTCTTCCAACGGCTCTGTGGGCCTCTGAAAGAAAACAAGCCCCGCGCTAGATTTTGAAGCTTACCGGTCGGGTGTCGCTCCTCCCCCCTCCTCCTCTTCCAAAGGCTCCTGTGGGCCTCTGAAAGAAAACAAGCCCCGCGCTAGATTTTGAAGCTTACGGTCGGGTTGTCGCTCCTCCCCCCTCCTCTTCCAAGAAGGTTTACAAGAAGTATGATCTATAGGATCTTTGGTCGTGGGGGCGGGGGGTTGGAGGGGCTCTCAATTGGAACAGCTTAGGGCCTCTCTTCAATCTAAATCCGGCCCTGATGTTACAGAATGGTGGGTGGGCTCAAGGGGCTGAGAGGGAGATGGGGGGGAGGAGAGAGGGGGAGGGGGGGGAGAGATGGAGAGGGATGGAGAGGGAGAGAGAGAGGGAGAGAGAGGGGGAGGAAGGGGGGGAAAGGAGAGGGGTGGGGGGCGGAGAGAAGAGGGAGGTGGAGAGGGAGCGAGAGGAAAGAGGAAGGGGGTGTAGGATGGGGGAGTTAGAGAGGTGGGAAGGAGAGAGAGAGGGAAGGAGGGACAAGAGAGGGAGGGGGAGGGGGGAGAGAGATCTGAGACACATCAGAGCAGTTCAAAAAATAAAACAACGAAAGCTGTTAGGGGCAACGAAAGCTGCCTTGCACAACACTGTACACAACGTGAGTAACAGAAGCAGGCAGCTGCTACGGTGTAGTTACATAGATCTGTTTTGCCTTCTTTTTCTTTCTGTTGTTAACGTGTGCCCGCCAAAAAAAAAAAACCCAACTAACAAATAGCACGCCGGATAATAACACAAATTCCAGGTAATTTTGGGATTCTATGTAAATTAATTTTTTTTTGAGGTGTGGAAGCTCTGGAAGGAGATGAGACGGAGCCGTTCACACTTTTGTGTTTCTTTGCTTTTTTTTCTCTGTCATTTACAATGGCTCAAGTGGCTGTGCTTTTCCTTGGCGAAGCTGCCCTTGCCTGTATTTGTGAGATGCAGGCAGGCAGACCTCACCTCAGAGGGTTCACTCTTGTTTGAAACCCTTCAATTTGCGCTTGTCCCCATTCGATTCTCATCCTCTAATTTGTGGTCAAAACGCAGCAGAGCCCATCCTCGTCCTCTCTCCCACCCTCTCCTCTCCTCCATCCCCCCTCCCATTGGCAAGCGCAATATATTCAAGGAGGCTAGAATACAAAAACAGGGATGTAATGGCTGAGACTCTATAAGGCGCTGGTCAGCCGTAATCTGAGAATTGTGAGCAACTTCGGCACCATAATCTGAGGAAGGACGTGCTGGCTCTGCCAGAGGGTCCAGAGAGGTTTACAATAATGATGCCAGGAATATGGGTTTAAACATATGATGAGTGTTTTGAGGCAACTGGAGTTAGATATATTGGAAGTATGGACATCTTCAACCCCTCATTACAAGGTCCCACGGTTCCCACCTGCTTTACAACATTAAGAACTTAAAACATTCCACATGATTTGTATGGTTTAGTTTTAAGAGACAAAGCATCAACAGGCCCTTCGGCCCATCGAGTCCCAATGTTGTGTAGCAATTCCATATCATTCATCCCGTACACTATCTATCCTACAGGAGTATGGTCCATCGAATACATCTACAGTGGTGCGGAGTCGAGAGCATTAGATTGGTTTCATCAACAGGCTGGTTCAGCTCAAACTCCAGAAACAAGGAGATTATAAGGAAAGGTGGGCACTGCCCAGTCCCCATCGCTACTGTACTACTTACTACTGAACGTCCAAACAATTGAAGGGATCTACAGGAGGCGAACGCCTCAAAGGGAGAAGGCATCATCAAGGACCACCCCTCCCCCCCCCCCCCCACCACTTGGCCGCCCCGTTGGCGCATTTACGGGTACCATCACAAGAAGTACAGGAGTCTGAAAAAGCCTCGACGTTCTAGTTTCAAGAACGGTTTCTTTCTTTTCCAACAAACCATTAGGGTTCATGAACATTACAAAAAAACAAACTAACTATGAAGTGTCTTTGGTTGCAGACTTGGGGTTGGGCTTTTTTTTTTTTGCACTATTGATTGGGGTTTGCAAATTTGTTGGTGGTTTAGGAGTTATATACGAGGCTGTGTTTACTGTGCGGTTGTGCTGTTGTACATATGACAAAAGTTGGGGGGTGGCTGAGTTTCAGGTACGGTGTCAGGGTCAGTGCTATAATAATGATGTTTTTGTGTGCGACCAACATGCGTTGAGTTGGAAGGGGAGGGGCTGGGTGTCGGTGCTGGTTGGCATAGTGAGGAAATGCTTTCTAAAGTTCTAAATTCTAAAAACGAATCTACTAAATGGTTCTAAACTAAAAAAGAAGAAACTTTCTATAACAAAAAAGATATTCAACGACTGGTCTTCTTTC
>CM069167.1:16255810-16312959 GCA_035221665.1 Okamejei kenojei | reverse complement strand
CAGAGATGATAGTATTTCCTTCAGCCACGTCTCAGTAATCCCCCACAATGTCAATATCTACCAACCTCTAACTGAGCCTCAAGTCATCTACTTTACTTCTTATATGTATATACAATACTTTTAAATTCCTTTACGGATCTCACCTTTCACATCGATCCCTATTACCCCCCCCCAAAAAAACTTAGGCCATGCTATTCTATCCCTTTTGGGTTGGAAAAAAAGGGGGGGGCCTTCCTTTCCTGTTATTTGGGTAATTAACATCCCTTTACTCTCTTTCCCTTTACTCCATTCCTCAACTATCCCATTTGACACCCCACTCCCTTATTCATTTTTTAAAACCACCATGTAGCAATGACAAACTGCCTGCCAGAATGCTGTCCCCCACCTGTTAAGATGTCGTCCCTTTTGTAAGTTCCCCCTTACTCCAAACCCAGATCCCAGTGATCTAAGAATCTATATCCCTGCCCACTGAAGATGCTGGTTTACCGAGGAAAGAAGCAAAATGTGTGTAATCAGCAGGTCGGGCAGGTCCCAGAATGCTGCCTGACCCACTGAGTTACTCCAGGCATTTTATCTTTCAGAATAGAAGTTTATTTTTCAAGCTGTGTAAGTAAGGCATGTTCTTCTCCCCATCCACGATGCTACATGGAATAAAGTTGTTGCTCCAGTATTTCCTGCTGTAATTTGAGATTCCATCTTCCTCTTATACCTCTGTAAAATCATCAAACCTTTTCCTTGATAAAATGCCTTGTTATCAATGCTGTAGTAATTGAGATAGGAAAAGTCCTGAAAATCCATGATCAACAGGATTGTTTTAGTTGGTTTGTAGCTAATCCACCTTCTCTCCTGCCTCTGCAGTACTTTCATACTGAAGTACAGGTTCCCTGATCTGTCGTCATGTTCTTTTTGCTTTGTAGAAAAGGATGCTGCGTCTACAAATTCATGAACTGCGGGTGTGAATAGCAAACTTGGGCCAATCAGAATACAACTTGCCTCTACCGTTCCGTGACCACGGAGAACCAGCGATGTGATTCTGTGAGTCGGCTGCCCCTACTCTGTAAAACATAACATCCTCTACGTAATCTGAATCAAAGTCGACTTCACGCAACAATGTCAATTTCTGTTCATAAATGTTAATAGTGTTTTAAATTATTTTATAATTATTTTATATAAATATTTAGAATGAAAACATCCTTAATTTAAAACATTTTTTCTTTACGAGGGATGGCTGTGGGGGAGGGCTGTGTGAGGGCGGGGGATCGGGGGCAGGTGGGGGTTGAGGGGAGGAGGTTTGTGGGAGGGGTGTTGTGTGGGTGGGGGGGGTTCTGTGGTTGGGGAGGGGGTGTTGTGGGGGCGTGGAGGGTGATATGGGAGGTTGTGGGGGGAAGGGGGAGGGGGGGTGGTGGAGGGGATATGTCGGATTACTGATTCCGGCCCCGTTCCGACCTCACACCTGGCTCCATTGACCCGGCTCCGGATCTTGTTCTCCAGAGATGCTGGTGCGCCTGACCCACTGAGTGTACTCCAGCACTCTGAAATGTCACCTATCCATGTTCTCCACGTCCCTTTCCTATGTTCCTTTCCACCATAAATCTCTCTGCCTTTTACATTTCACCTCATTTCATTTCAAATCTACTTATCTACATGCCAATTTTTTTCTTATTAACTTTTTAGTCATAGAATGATGCTATGTTGGAAACAGTGACCCTTCAGCCCAACATGCCCACACGACAACATGATCCCATCTCACACGTGTTTGGCCATATCCATCTAAAACATGTCCTATTCCCATGTACGTGTCCAAATGTCTCTTAAACATTAGGATAGTCCCAGCCTTAAATACCTCCTTCTGGCAGCTCGTTTCCATACACCCAGCACCTTTGTGTGAAAAATTACCTTCAGATTCTGTTAATTTTGACATATTGGTCATAAGTTTGGTGCAGAGAATTGCTCCAAATAAGGCTCAGACTGCATTCAGGGAGCATCTAAAACCTCCTGAGCTTTAGGAACCCTGGACCAGGCATTGAGGGACTATGCGGCTGTGATGTGCGACGCGCACATGACATTATCCTGTCATGCCACACCCCTTTTTGAAAAGCTTTGTACAGGCCTGCTACCCCCAATACCATATGTCGAATTTTGCACAGTAATCTCTTGTGTGGGACCTTGTCAACGGCTTTTTGAAAGTCCACTGGCTCTCGCTTCATCTCTCTCAAACACAAACTATGACATCGTAGATGGAAGTGCAAACCAAATCTCGTTGCACTTATGTGTAATCGTCAATGAAAGTTATTATTATTATTAATTTTGCAATAGAAGCATATCTCACTCGGCACAGGAACACAAAGGTCCCGTAGCCCGATATGGATTGCTTTCTTCCCTCTCCTTTCTTTGGCTCTCCCAATTAATTCCCGAAGACTTCTTGCAGGCTCGTGAGAGTGTTTCTCAGAGAAACTTGCAAACCTCCACCCAGCCAGCCAGCCGCTTGCTGCCTCATCTCCTCCTCAGCCTAAAACTCTGGCTCGTGACAAATCCACAAAAGGCGGCGGCTTGTCATGACCTCTGGCGCCGACGTCACCCGATTGTAGAGGCGATTGATTGGCAAAACCGGTAATTGTGCTTGTTGAACATTTTGCTGAAAATTATTTTTCTCCTTCCTGGAAGTTTCAGTTGAATTTGGTTGAAATGTGAGCGGCATCTTCCTCTTTTCCCTTAAAAGAAGGCACGCCTACTTGAAAGAAGGAATAAACCACACACCACAGTGAGTGGCTCGCAGGCAAACACGCACCTTTTATGGAAGCACGATGATCTTTTCTTTTAAACTTGATAATCTCCTAAAAGGGAGGTGCACCGTTCCCAGAGGCACAGACAATACTGGGTCGATGCGTTTGGAGTGGACGGAGCAAGCCCTAATTCCATCTCCATGTTCCAAAAATCATTTAACTATATGTTCCCTAGATAAGGGATGTATCAGATATTAAAATGATGAAGAACAGATACTTTTCTTTAATTTCAAATATTACTTTATTCAATGACAAATATATACAATACATGAAACCTTGCGAAAATATCCATCCGACATTGTCGGGAGGCTGTACAATAGATCAATTACAGTTTAGACATTTCGTTTTCCCCAAATTTCCACCTAATCAGTCCCCACTCGTGCACAGAATGGCGTGGGATACCTTCTGGAGGGCGTGTCCACCATACGGACCCCCCATGTACAGCAGCTGGAAGGGCCTTAGACTGTGGCCATCCCCCACGAGCCTTGGCGTTGGTGCACCGGCTCAGGTGCGTTTCCCCTCAGCACGTTACTCCTGCAGTCTGCAGCGGGCGTCAGCAACATTTCCCGCGAACATCCGCTCTGGGGTGGTGAAACAATGCTCGGGCTGACCAAAGGGCGTCTTATTACGAGTGATGACCCTCCAGCAGCACGCGATGTCAGCCTCTGGAATGTGTCCCTGAGGACACAGTCCGTAAATCACCGAGAGTCCTCTGGTGACGGAGCTGTTCGGGATTATAAAGCGTACAGAACCAGGACCCTTGCATTTTCCTCCAGACTCTTTTTAGCAAACCCACAATCTGTAAAGAGGTGGGCAACCGTCTCCTCTGCCATAGCAGCCGTCCCCGGGGGCAAAAAAAACCCCTTTTTTTTTTTTTTTTACCCCCGTTGTTGCTGCTGACTTGTAGCATTGTGGCCCGTCGCAACCCGTGGCTGCTCCTTTCATGAGGGACTCTGCCCTTCAGGTTTCTTCGTTAGCGAAGTTCTTGATGCCACGCCAGAATTTTCTGGAACCTCACGCTTGTACTCCAGTACGTTCCCTGGACATACTTCCGAGTCTTTGCTTCATGCGGTATACGAAGACGGTGACCTTACCAGCCTGGTCTCCTGGGGTTATCCCGTCTGCGAAATTTCCTCCGCAGGCGGTGCACCTTATAGAGCCCGGACCCTCCGAGTCTACGGGCTCGTCTGCCGGCGATATATTTGCAGCCCGGACCCTGAAAGGTCGCTGGGCTTACTGTTGGCCGGTAGTATCTCTACTGATATGCCATACATGGATCATATCAGGAGGGAACATTTGGTGGGTATGAGCGCATCTTTGACGCTATCTTTGCTCGTCATGGATAAAATCGGACCGAGGACGTTCCCATGTTGGAGGGGGACCCTCCTGGCCTGCCCAGGCCTTTCAGACTCTATTGCCACTGGATGTCTGAAAAAATGCCGCCGGCTATCGGCACTTCCGCAGTCGTGTCTTCACACGGTCCCCTCACGCTGGTACCTGCGCCGGGGTTTCCCCGAGCCGGGTTCATTTTTTTTTTTTGTTTGTTTATTTTTGTTAGAAGTAAGTACAGTAGTCTGGTACTTAAGTACCTAATACATAATACATAATTCATATTTTCATTCTTGTACAACTTCATATTTTTGGTGCAATAATAATAAAGAACAGTGAGAGAAAAGAGAAATAAAGAGGTGTCGGAATAGATAGACAAGCAAGTAGTAACAGAAAGTAAAAAAAAATAAAGGACAGAGGTTGAGAAGTTAAAAGATTGAAAAGAAAAGGAAAAAGTAATAAGAAATGAAAGATTAGGAGAGATCTACCTATCTCATATTTTTGCCCATTCGTCACCCAGTTCTGAACATTTAATTTCTAAGGTTATGTTATGGTTGCACCATATGCTTGTATAAAGTTGATAAACGGAGACCAAATCTTTAAGAATTGGTCTACATTTTGCCTAGTAAGAGGAATCTCATTTCTTCAAGATGTAGCGTTTCAGACATATTTGAGATCCACATTTTGAATGTTGGCGTAGGTGCGTTTTTCCAAAATTTAAGTATAAGTTTTTTCGCTGTTATTAGACCCATAATTGAAGAAAGGCTTCTTGGAATAACCGGGTTCATGCCGCGGTTTGCCTTCCTGCGGTCCCCACAGCCGGGGTTTCCCGAGCCGGGATCATTCCCGCAGCTTGTGTTTTAACAACGCGGCCCCCGCGGTCGGATTTCCCGAGCCGGGTTTCACCCCCGCAGTTTGCCTTCCGCGGTCCCTGCAGCCGGGTTCACCCGTGGTTTGGCTACTCCCCAGGTCCCACAGCCGGGGTCATCCCGTGGAGAATCTTCCCGCGGTCCCCGCGACCGGGTTTTCCCTCCAGCCGGGTTCACCCCGCGACCAGAATCTTCCCGTGGTCCCCGCAGGCGGGATTCCCACGCTGTCCCTGGAGGCGGAATTCCCCGCGAAGTCTGTGGTGGTGTTCCGCCCCCCCCCTCCCCCCCCCCAGGGGATTTCCCCGCAGTGTAGGGGAATCCGTGATAACTCCAGCAGGAACTCTTGTCAGAGCTTCTTGCAAGGAGAAAAGCAGACCTGGAGTTAAGCTGAAAAAACTTACCTTCAGGATTCAAACTTACCGCTGATGGAGCAGCGCTTCCACACCCTGTCGATGCGCAATGCGGTAGACGATATGTCGCGCATGCGTGCTGGCGGGGACTTCACGTAGTCACTCACGTGACTCCGAAATAAAATCTCTTGAATGGGACCTTGTCAAAGGCTTCTTGGAAGTCCAGATATACCACATCCACTGGCCCTCCCTTATCCATCCCACTTCCTCAAAAAATTCCAGAAGATTATTCCAGAAAAAAAATTCAAGCATGATTTCCTGTTATGTATTGGTGCTGGAAACGGACTTACGTCACGCAGGTGGAGAGCGAGGATTTTGTGCAGCACGAGATCCTGGAGTGCTGCGCGATACCGCTCGCAACTCCACACTCCCCCACGCCTCTTCATGCGCCCGCACCGCGCTACCCACACGCTACCCGTGCGTCACAACGCGACGATCACATTTTTGGAGGTCGCGTCAATGGCGCGCAAATGACGGCCAAGTGGGACAGGCCCTTAACTCTATCTGATGATAGGTAAGGGAGAGATCTAATTTAGACCGGTCAGGGATCAGTTTCCCTGATCCCTGACCGGTCTGAAAAAGGGTCTCGACCCGAAACGTCGCCTATCTCCTTCGCTCCTTAGATGCTGCTGCACCCGCTGAGTTTCTCCAGCTTTCTGTGTAACCCATGCTCACCTGGCCTTGCCTTTCCCCTCCACCAGCCAGTCAGCCACCTGCTTGCTGCCTCTCCTCGTCAGCCTTAAACCTGGCTCGTGACAAATCCACAAAGGCCTTGTCATTACTCTGGCGGTACCCACGCACCCCCTGACCCATCCAGGCACACTAGCGACAGACAAACAGACGCCTTGCCAATACACAGCCGACAGCGCAGTGCGCCGGCCGCCCTCCCGTCCCCGCTCCCAGAACGTGCGGCCAGGGCTTCTGTCGGGGGGACGGGTGCGCCACATTGACCAAACCATGGCTCGCCCTCCGGCCGCTCATTGGTGCAAAGGCGCCAAATTCACCCCTGCCCCGGTCAGAGAGTGAGTGAGTCCTACCTTAGCGGTGTGGTGCTCGCTGTGGTTGAACGTGCATTCTCAGTCTCTCCTCTTCAGACCGACGTCACCCCGATTGTAGCGACTTGAGCGGGCAATTGTGAGTTTGAAGAATTTGCTGAAGAATTCTTTTCTCCTTCCCAGAAGTTTGGGTTGAAATGCGTCCTCTTTTCCCTTGAAAGTATCCACTGGTGAAATAAAGGAAGGCAAAGTATTTGACTTGAGCAGTCCGTCAACACAGGCGCGCACGCAGAGTGAGAGAGGGCAGCAGGCAGACCCCATGCTGCTTTTAAGCAAGCACCAGGAGGCATTTTTGTCTCTTCTTTTGAACTTTGAAAATCTCCCAAAAGGGAAGTGCACCGTTCCCAGAGGCACTGCAATACTGGGTCGATGCGTGGAGTGGACGGAGCAAGCCCCTATTTCCATCTCCCCTGTTCCAAAAATCAATTTAATATATGGTCCCTAGATAAGGGACGTATCAGATATTAAACTGATAAGAACAGATACTTTTTTTTTGTTTCAAAATATACTTTATTCGAATGATAAATATATACAATACATTAAACTTGCGGAAAATCCATCCGACATTTTCGGAGGCTGTACAATTGATCAATACAGTTTAGACATTTCTTTCCCCCAAATTTCCACAAATCAGTCCCCCACTCGTGCCACAGTGGCGTAGGATACCTTCCCTTATATTGAGGGGCGTCTCCACCATACCGTACCCCCCATGTCCAGCAGCGGAAGGGCGTTAGACTGTGGCCCTCCCCCACCGAGCCTTGGCGTTGGCTGCACCGAGCTTCAGTGCGTCCCTCAGCACGTACTCCTGCAGTCTGCAGCGGGCCAGTCGGCAACATTCCCCGACGGACATCTCGCTCTGCTGGGTGGTGAACAATGCTCGGGCAGACCAAAGGACGTCCTTTACCGAGTTGATGACCCTCCAGCAGCACTCGATGTCAGTCTCTGAATGTGTCCCTGGGAACAGTCCGTAAATCACCGAGTCCTCTGTGACGGAGCTGTTCGGGATAAAGCGTACCAGGGACCCTTGCATTTTTCTCCAGACTCTTTTAGCAAACCCACACTCTGTGTGAAGAGGTGGGCAACCGTCTCCTCGCCATAGCAGCCGTCCCGAGGGCAGCGTGCGCTGGCAGTGAGGTTCCGACGGTGCAGGAAGGATCTGACTGGGAGGGCTCCCCTCACCGCCAGCCAAGCCAGGTCTTGGTGCTTGTTGGTGAGTTTCTGGCGATGAGGCATTTTGCCAGACGAGCTGGGCAGTCTGCTCAGGGAACCACGCCACCGGGTCCATAGAGTCCTTTCCCTGCAGTGCCTGCAGGACATTCTGTGCTGACCACTGCCCGATGGACATGTGGTCAAAGGTGTTGGTCCGGAAGAACCCTTCCACCGACGACAGATGGGGCCGGCAATGTCCAGCTGACTGGCACATTGCGTGGCACCTGCGCCAGGCCCATCCTTCTCAACACCGGGGACAGGTAGAACCTCAGCAGGTAGTGACACTTGGTGCCCACGTGCCTTGGCTCTACACTACGCCTGATGCAGCCACACACGAAGGTGGCCATCAGAATGAGGGCGACGTTGGGCACGCTTTTACCCCCGTTGTCTGCCGACTTGTACATTGTGGCCCGTCGCACCCGGTCCATCCTCGACCCCCAGATGAAGTGGAAGATGGCCCGGGTGATCCCTGTGGCGTATGAGGGAGGGACAGGCCACACTTGTGCCAAGTACAGCAGCCCCGAGAGCACCTCACACCTGATGACCAAATTCTTTCCCGTTATGGAGAGGGAGCGTTGCCTCCACAGCTCCAGCTTCCTCCCCACCCTGGCTATCCGCTCCAGCCAATTTTTGTTACATGCCTCAGCCCCCCCGAACCAGATCCCCAGCACCTTCAAGAAGTCAGTCTGCGAACCGACCCTGGATCCGAGCAGAAGACAGCGACATCGTCCATGTACAGGGAGGTCTTTACTTGAATGCCCCCACTGCCTGGCAATGTCACTCCTCTTATGCCAGCATCCTTCCTGATGGATTCAGCAAAAGGTTCAATACAGCAGACAAACAAGACAGGAGAGAGATGGCAACCCTGTCCGATTCCCACCCATTGATTTGGACTGCACTACGGATGTTGGTGTAGAGCAGTTTGATCCAATTCCTGATTCCCTCCCCAAAACCCATTTTGGAGAGCACGTCCCTCATGTACGTGTGCGAAATCCTGTCAAAGGCCTTCTCCTGGTCCAAGCTGACTAGGCAGGCATCCACCCGTCTGTCCTGCACGTAGGCGATGGTATCTCTCAGCAGCGCTAGGCTGTCTGAGATTTTCCTGCCAGGTACAGCACAGGTTTGGTCCGGGTGGATCACCTGTCCCAGGGCAGACTTGACCCGGTTGGCGATGGCCTTGGACAGGATCTTTTAGTCTACATTCAAGAGTGTTATGGGTCTCCAATTCTTTATGTCCTTCATCTCCCCCTTCTGCTTGTAGATTAGGCTGATGCTGCCCTTCCTCATGGAGCCCCGTTCCGCCCTTTGTCAAGAGCTCGGCCCACCTGCCCACTGTAAGGTCCGTGTACAGAAACTGTCAAAGACTCTGCCATTCCATCATGGCTGATCTATCCCGTACTAATCGAGAATCAATCTATCTATATCTGCCTTAAAAATATCCATTGACTTCTGCGGCAAAGAATTCCAGTTTCACCGTCCTCTGTCTAAAGAAATTCCTCCTCATCTCCTTCCTGAAGGAACGTCCTTTAATTCGGACGTTATGGCTCTCATCTTAGGCTCTCCCACTAGTGCAAACGTCCTCTCCACATCCACTCTATCCAAGCCTTTCACTATTCGCTAAGTTGCAATGAGATCCCCATCGTCCCTCTAAACTCCAGAGAGTACAGGCCCAGTGCGGTCAAACATTCCTCTGAGAAGAAAACGATCCGTTAACGGTCATTGTTAAGCACTTGTTAACTGTCACTATTATCACCATATTAACACGATGTGAGGAAGAGAGAGACGAGGGAGGGCTGTTGCCTTTTTACCTCAAATTGGAGAATCCAATGCTCACACCACTGTTGGGGTGGGTCCTGATCGCATGGGGCGAGCACAAATTGAAGGGTTTCAAAAAAAAGTGAACCCTGTGAGGTGAGGCCTGCCTGCCTGCCTGCCTGCGTCTCACAAATACAGGCAAGGCAGCCTCTCCAAGGGAAGCGCAGCCACTGAGCCATTGTAATGACACAGAGGAAAAAAAAGCAAACAAACAAAAGGTGTGAACGGCTCCGTCTCATCTCCTTCAGCTGCAAATTCTGGCAAAACACAACACCCCCCACCGTGGCTTTCAGCATTCCTTGCGGCTCGGATGGTTATCTCACGCCCCCTCTGAAACATAAATGCAGGAGTAGGCCATTTGGCCCTTTGAGGCAGCATCGTCATTCAATATGATAGAAACATAGAAAATAGATGCAGGAGTAGGCCATTCGGCCCCTTCGAACCAGCACCGCCTTTCAATATGATCATGGCTGATATTCCATAATCAGTACCCCGTTCCGGCTTTTTCCCCATATCCCCTGATTCCCTTAGCCCTAAGAATAAAATCTAACTCTCTTTAAAACATCCAGTGAATTGGCATCCACTGCCTGCCGTGGCAGAGAATTCCACGGATTCACAACTCTCTGGGTGAAAACGTTTTTCCTCATCTCAGTCCTAACTGGCCAACCACTTATTCTTATACTGTGACCCCTGGTTCTGGACGCCCCCAATACGGGGAATATTTTTGCTGCATCTAGCCTGTCCAATCACAGAAACATAGAAAATAGGTGCAGGAGGAGGCCATTCGGCCCTTCGAGCCAGCACTGCCATTCATTGTGATCATGGCTGATCGTCCCCTATCAATAACCCGTGCCTGCCTTCTCCCCATATTCCTCGACTCCATTAGCCCCTAGAGCTCTATCTAACTCTAAATCCATCCAGTGATTTGGCCTCCACTTCCCACTGGCAGAGAATTCCATAAATTCACAACTCTGTGGGTGAAAACTTTTTTTCTCACCTCAGTCCTAAATTACCTCCCTTTATTCTAAGCCTGTGGCCCCTGGTTCTGGACTCGCCCAACATTGGGAACATTTTTCCTGTATCTAGCCTGTCCAGTCCTTTTATAATTTTATATGTTTCTTTAAGATCCCCCCTCATCCTTCTAAACTTCAGTGAATACAAGCCTAGTCTTTTCAATCTTTCCTCATATGACAGTCCTGCCATCAAAGGGATCAATCTCGTGAACCTACGCGGCACTGCCTCAATCACAAGGATGTCCTTCCACAAATTAGGAGACCAAAACTGTACACAATATTCCAGATGTGGTCTCACCAGAGCCTTATACAACTGCAGAAGAACCTCTTTACTCCTATACAGAAATCCTCTTGTTATGAAGGCCATCATTCCATGAGCTTTCTTCACTGACTGCTGTACCTGCACGCCAACTTTCAGTGACCGGTGTACAAGGACACCCAGGTCTCGCTGTACCTCCCCCTTACCTAACCTAATCCTTTAAAAATGTTATGTGTTTCTATAAGATCCCCTCTCATCCTTCTAAATTCCAATGAATACAAGCCCAGTCGACCCATTCTTTCATCATATGTCAGTCCCACCATCCGGGAAATAACCTGGTGACCCTACGCTGCAGTCCCTCAATAGCAATAATATCCTTCCTCAATTTAGGAGACCGGAATTGCACACAATACTCCAGGTGCGGTCTCACCAGGGCCCTATACAACTGCAGTAGGACCTCCTTGCTCCTAAACTCAGATCCTCTCGCAATGAAGGATGAGGGGGTATCTCATAAAAACATATAAAATTATAAAAGGACTGGACAAGCTAGATACAGGACAAATGTTCCCAATGTTGGGCGAGTCCAGAACCAGGGGGCACAGTCTTAGAATAAAGGGGAGGTCATTTAAGACTGAGCTGAGAAAAAAACATTGATAGCGGACTATCAGCCATGATCATATTGAATGGCGGTGCTGGCTCGAAGGGCCGAATGGCCTCCTCCTGCACCTATTTTCTATGTTTCTATGAAGTTTTCTTCACGCCTGCTGTATCTGCATGCTTACTTTCAGTGACTAACGTACAAGCACACGCAGGTCTCGTTGCACCTCCCCTTCTCCTAAATTTGACACCATTCAGATAATAATCTGCCATCCTGTTCTTGCCACCAAAGTGAATAACCTCACATTTATCCACATTATATTGCATCTGCCCGTTCACCCAACCTATCCCAAATCACCCTGCAGCCTCATAGCATCCTCCTCACAGCTCACACTGCCACCCAGCTTTGGGTCATCCGCAAACTTGGAGATTGCATTTAAGTCCCTTGTCTAAATCGTTAATATATATTACAAATAACTGGGGGTGCCAACACTGAGCCTTGCGGGGCCCCCACCTGTCACTGCCTGCCATTCAGAAGAGGACCGTTAATTCCTACTCTTTGCTTCCTGTCTGCCAACCAGTTCTTTATCCATGTCAATACCCTACCTCCAATACCACGTGCTGGAATTATGCACACTAATAGTAAGATTAAACGAGAACTTACCAGTTTGAAGTTTGATCCTTATTTTATGAGGAGTTACGATGAGAGATTACGTGAAGACCCCGCCAGCACGCGTGCGTGACATTCTTCAAAGCAGCGGTGTGAAATCACAGATAACAGAAGTTGACTGAATGTATAGTAAGATAAGAGAACTAAAATACCAGTTGATCCTTATATGGAGGGTTTGGAGCAGGGGGGCAGTTAATCCCTCATCGTAACTCCTCATAAAATAAGGATCAAACTTCAAACTGGTAAGTTCTCGTTTAATCTTACTATTTTACTTCGGAGTCACGTGAGTGACTACGTGAAGATTTCAAAGCTCTGTGATTTCATGCCGTGGACGAGTCCATCACTGCATCAGTGAAGAGCTAATTTTAATGATGCATTCAGACATGACATAGGCATAGACATGCTGATGCTATTATGGACACATAGTGATAATAGTAACCTCCTACACCCGGGAGGAACTATAACACAGGCCTAAAAAGAGTTGGCAAATACCTCTGGTCTGGCAAAGGGTATTTCTAATGTTTGGAATCGTTCGTTAGACCATCCTGCAGCCGCCAGGATGTGGTCCCGCGAACGTCCATCCCCTGCTGCTGATATAGTTGCAGCTCGGGTGGAGTGAGACTTGTATGTCAGTGTTCACTCCTGTATCCCAGAACCCATATTAACCACCGGGCGATGGTCTGTAGTGAAATTCTCTTATGAGGCTTCATGTGACTAACAATCATTGCTAGTTCAGAGTCCCTAAGGCTCTAGTGACCTTCACATACTGGTGTGGGTGTGTGGCCACATACAACCGAAGGTCCATGGGATATGCCAGCAATTCTAGTTTGACCTAATGTCCCTGGCGTATTCTGCTAATTAGGTCATAACATAATGTAATTTCCCTGCAGAATAATCATCTTGTCCAGTCACCGCTAGGTAAAACTGGACCGGTGTGCTGACTCAGCACCATGAGCATAACCACTTGGTTTAGTGTGCCGAGGACAGAGATGTTCCAATGTTAACATCCCAATCTCTGCGTACTTGGCCTGGGGGTGTCGAGCCAATATGCTGAGAAGTCATGAGCGGCACAGTAATGGCACTCTTTAATGATTGTCAACCCCATATGGAACTGAACTTCAAGACGTCAGTCATCCGTGTCAAATTATGTGTTAACAAATACTTCCCATCCCTATGAGGGAAGTACAGTTTGTTTGGTGTTATCCCTGCAATTGCAGTGCGCACGTCCATAGTTTGGTTTGACAATTCTTAGCCGCAGGAAGCGGTCTTCCCAGTCTGCAAGTCAATGAATTGATTTATGTGGGAATCATGGCTGCAGAGGATGGTTTCCCGGTCATGGCTAACCAGCCATTTAGTACCTGGAAATACCATACAAGGTTCTATCATCATTCCCAACATCGGTGGGAATCATGGCTGTATAGGCCAGTCAGGCACTACGAAAATGCCTGAAGCGGGAATTGCTGAATTTGCAAGACCCGTCTGGGAAGGTAAAATGGAGGGACACAATGAGCATTCTTCCCCAGTGTAGCGATAATGCATCCATCGCCACTGATACGCCACGTATTTTGCAACTGCCGATTGAGCCTGGATGCAACATTTTGATCTTTAGGTGTTCCATCAAGCCCACAATGTCCTTGAATACTTGTGATTCCACATCTATTCTGTGTTGTCATTGCGTTTACCTGATGATACGCCAATTCCAATGAAGTTAGATAAACTATTACCGGATCCTTTGACTTGATTGCACCCATGTGATTAACATTAATAGCACCAGAGTGTATCAAGTTAGACTTGAGCATGCAGATTATGCATATTTGCACAAACCTTTAATCCACAGAATGCACCTAGTATGAATAATATAACTGAATAATTGGTAGCTCATGCAAACCCCATCCGCCTCCGTAACTAAAGATGGTATTTAGTAATTATCCATAGATGCCAACCCTAAATTTAGTTCACAGTAACATTCAACCCATTTGTCAGTAACAAATGGGGGTAAATGCATTTCTCTCAGTAACATGTTGCGGCACCAGAAATATGCATGGCAACGACCCAAAATCTGCAACGCGCGTTGAATCCAACCTTCCTTTTTTCAACTAGTACTATATACAAACTCATTAAACACACATAAACATCCTTTAGTATACACAGTATCACTTAAAAGATGTACTTATATATATTTTGATGAGTCTTGAATGCTTTAGCCTTCAGGCACAGCTAACAATAACAAAACTGTTTAAACACAATTCAGTTATAAAGTTGCAAATCACTGAATGAGAGAGGACGCATACCTGGTGTTACAAAAGTGTCGGACATAGTGTCACTCATTTCAAACTGTGTCTAGTCAAAATGCTTGAAAAAGTGCTGGACATTTTAAGTTGCAAATCATTGCTGCACCTACCTTTTCAAAAGTTGAATATCACAATGCTGCACATTTTCAGAAATTGCATATCAATGTTGGGCATTTCAAAAGTAAATAATCAATGCTGGACATTTTCAAAAGCTGCATATAAATTCTGGACATTTTCAAAAGTTGCAAATCAGGATGAAGTTGGTAATCATGTGCTTGTCATTAAACCTTCTCCTAATCTTTTAGAGCCCTGTAGGTTGCCCCTTTGATGCGCCTCAACATTTCATCAGACAGCTTTTATTCATAGCAAGGGTCCCGGGAATTGGCCTTGACCACTAGAATGCTTTCTATTGTCTTATCACTGAGATTTGGCCTAAAATCTGTGGAGTTTTTCCTAACCAGGGAGAAGATCCGCTCACAGTCGGCATTGCTATGTGGAATTACCAGTATTCCAAGCATAACTTCTGCCAAATGTCTGTATTTAGGAGAGCCATTGCCATCCTTCATTTGACTGAGTAGATACCATTGCTTGTCAATCCTGTCTGTGTCACCATCAGCAATCTCCTGGTCAATTTTGATAGCCACAGAACTCCTCTTCCAATTTGTCAATTGTGCAACCTGGATCCTGTGACATCAGACATGGGAATCGGTGGACAAAAAAACTGCAGAGATGAAAATGATTGATGCCTCTCTCCATGTCTTACTCGTGCAGTCAAGTACTTCCGCATGCTTCAAAAGCTCATCTGACAGGGGTAGCTTTGTGTTAGCATATTCACATGCCTTCTGGAAGAATGCCCTAAACATGAAGGTAGAACTTGGCTTTTTCATCCTTGTTGCACTCTTGCAACACCTTCCTCACCTCTTCACCTATCATCAAATCTTCATCTTCCTTCTGGTTCTCCAGTTTGGCATACTCCACAGAAAGGATATCACCTGCTGCACCAATGACTGCTGGCTTCACGAACCGGAGAAGGAGATTCCTGTAAAAATCAAGCAGGATTCTTCTTGACTTGTGAATTACTGGCTTTTCATTTTGCAGTGCCTGATTTGGTTTCAAAAACACAGGTAACACATTCTTCAAAAATGTGCAGATGGTCTTGAAGTAGCAGGAACCTAGAGCATCCCTGACTCTCTTTGGTCGGTTTTGACAGTAAGAGGTCCCTGAACTAGTTGGAGTGGTACGCTTCTGAGAAATGGTAGCAGAAGATTCCACAGTCTTAGATGGAAGCTTTTTGGTAGTTGGAGCCCCCACGGTCTTAGAGGACTTCTGAACCTTTGTTGCCAGAGGCTTGGTCTGTGGGAGAAAAAATATATATATTTATGTTCCTTTTACATTTTGTTATTGATAATAATACAATTTAGCAAAGATGCTTCTCCATATAAAATTTAAGAAAATCCTTCAAAAAATAGCTACAACATTGCAAACAATAACATCTGACAGAGAATCCGAAATATTCTCCATGGAAGCACCTGCTGGGAGACAAAAATACTCTCTGTAAACACACCTTACAATAATAATTTGTGGGAATCAAACCATTGGGGTCATCCAATTGTGAGGGATAAAGTGATTAAACCCTATTAAAGAAAGGAGTTTTAAAGAGAATTCAAACAGAGAGGGGCTGGAGAGAGGATTCTGACAGCAGTGTCTGAAGGTTGCAAGGGCGGAGTGAAGGTGCAAGGGCGGAGTGAAGAGAGAGCCAGCGAGTATTCACATGCTAATGGGGAAAAGATTAGAATAATTTAAGATACTATAGTTTACATTTTTCCATGTCGAATTCTCCATAGAATTAGGTTACAAATGTACATGTACAAACTTTTTGATAAAACAAAAACAAAAAAGAAACAAAAACTACCCAAAAAAAAAACTTTACTCTAAAATTTGATTTTATTTTTTAATTGTAGTGTGAGGGATAAAGGGATTAAACCCTATTAAAGAAAGGAGTTTTAAAGAGAATTCAAACAGAGAGGGGCTGGAGAAAGGCTTATGACACAGCAGTGTCTGAAGGTTGCCAGACCCATCCTTGAGTAAGAAGAGATAGCTTTGTATAGCTAGAGAAGGGGGTGATGTAGAGAGATCCCTATCAGTGGAAAGGAGTGATGGATGGGACCCTTGTCACTATAGCTTAGCTTTAGTACTGATATAGGAAAACTGAGAGGGTTCACTAGGAGGTGAGTAAAACTGGGCCAGGTCATGAGCAATTGAGCATGCTTAATAGAATAAATGAATATTACCAACACACCCCTGGTCAAGAAATTGCTCATTACCATGAACATGTTTGAACATGCAATGTATGATATGGGAGGTGCGAGGGGATGTACGGTGGGTTGTACCTACAGATTGTGCACCTCCGACCCTGATTGGAGAAAGGTCCGGAGGGGAGATTGAATGTAAGATTTTGTGTATAAAGGGGGATGATCTCGCTGGCTTCGGTGTGTCTCGAGTTGGAGAGGCACCCGGTCTGCAGACTCGTAAAATAAAGAAATCTCTTGCTTCCAGGATTTAGTCTTTGAGTATTAATTGTGAGCATAAAGGGTATCTCACAGTAGCAAATAAGACTAGGTAGTCCCACTGCGTGCTGAATGTAAAACATGTGTGCATGTTTGTTTGTTTTATTTTGTGTGTGTTTGTTTTTTTAATACTTTGCTTTTATTTTAATTTGGTCCAAAAAAAATTTTTTACTACATGAAAAAGGGCAGTGTACATTTATTTGCTACATGCCTCCTACCTAACCTTAAACAGCCACACACCATATGTAGCACTGCATGGGCCTAAAGCTGAGTACGGTTATGAAATTATCACACAGACTCCCAATGCATGACAGCTTCGCTAACACTAATTTCAAAAAGGCAACTAGAATACATGTAGAAGTGATGACAGGATAATAAGTAAGCCACAGTAGTATTGTTTATAGAAATTATACACAGCACAGACAAGTATTTTTCTGACTTTGAGAAAAAACATAGAAACAAATTTACTCACCTTCAAAATTTTTCGCTGCTCTTTTCCACAAAGACTCTGGAATTGTTGGAGACGAGACATTCTTTTGGCACTCTTGTTAAGATGGAAACATATATCCACAAGTATCTCCTCCACTCCAGCCTCAAACTCATGTCCTGCCTTTTCCGCACAAATGTGGAGTAGATGACAAGGGCACCCTGACAGATATACATTTGGATGCTCCTTACGGATGTATGCAATGCAGCCTTTCTTACATCCCGTCATTACACTAGCATTGTCACTGCCGAAAGCTATGCAATCACTCCAAGACAGGGCTCTCTTTTGCATCTCGTTATGGAGAACTTGGAATATCCCTTCTCCTGTTGCATCAGTATTGCAGTTGGGGACGGACAGAAGTGAAACTGCAATCTCTTTGGCCTCCTCATCAAAGTGACGAACAACAATGGGGTACATCTTGGATTTATCAGTGCTGCCATCAGTGCTGAGGCTAAATGGGCGTTTGTCCATTGAATGGCAGAGTTTTTTCTGTATTTCTTTCGAAAGTTCTCCGGTGATAGCAGTAGTCTTTGTTCTGGCACTTTGGTAGTTCTTTGCTATTGCAGAATCGGGGAACATTTGCCTGAACAATTTGCCAGCGTGGTCAGCCGCAGCAATAGCTATGTTGTGTTCCAAAAGGAAATGAGTGAAGAGAGTTTCAGCTCTTGTAACTTCTTGTTCACTAGAACTTGAAGATGTTGTTGGTTTGAAAAACGAATCAATCCTTTTTGATTTCAACTTACTGTATTCTTGATGCTTTTTTGAGTTGACGTGTCGTCGACAGTCATCTCTACCACCATGTCCGACTGTAAAATCCAACCGGCAATCTGAACAGAAAGCATAGTTTTCTCCAAGTTTACTCTGTTGTATAACAGGCCACGTCTGCGAATATTCTGGTTTGTACTTTTGCATTCGCTTAGTAATTTTGCGTGGAATGCCTGATGACTCTGTCTCCATCTCACTCTCAGTCTCAGCAGGTCTCTTGTTGTGAGATTCCATCATGTCCAAATTGTCCAAATTGTCCAAAAATCAAACAATGTAAACTCAATTGTCTAAATGACAATGCCGATGTTGGGGGAGTCCAGAACCAGGGGCCACAGTCTTAGAATAAGGAGTAAGCCATTTAGAACGGAGACGAGGAAACACTTTTGCTCACAGAGAGTGGCGAGTCTGTGGAATTCTCTGCCTCAGAGGGCAGTGGAGGCCGGTTCTCTGGATGCTTTCAACAGAGAACTAGATAGGGCTCCTAAAGATAGCGGAGTCAGGGGATATGGGGAGAAGGCAGGAACGGGGTACTGATTGGGGATGATCAGCCATGATCACAGTGAATGGCGGTGCTGGCTCGAAGGGCCGAATGGCATACTCCTGCACCTATTGTCTATTGAAACATACAACACAGGCAATGGGCCCTTAGCCCCACAATGCTAATGCCACTCAGTTACCTCTGTTTGTGCATTATCCATTCCTTGCACATGAATGTCTTAACAGCCTTTTGACCATCTCTGTCTGTAGCATCATCCTGTACCCGCCATCTTTGTGCTGCTGCACCCGCTGTTTCTGCAGCATTTTGTGTCGCCGCTCGTTCCCGTTCCCGCCCTTCCCGCTGCACGTGTCCAACCGCCGCTCGTTCCCGTTCCCGCCCTTCCCGCTGCACGTGTCCAACCGCCGCTCGTTCCCGTTCCCGCCCTTCCCGCTGCACGTGTCCACCCGCCGCTCGTTCCCGCTGCACGTGTCCGCCCGCCACTCGTTCCCGCCCTTCCCGCTGCACGTGTCCACCCGCCGCTCGTTCCCGCCCTTCCCGCTGCACGTGTCCAACCGCCGCTCGTTCCCGCTGCACGTGTCCAACCGCCGCTCGTTCCCGCTGCACGTGTCCAACCGCCGCTCGTTCCCGCTGCACGTGTCCAACCGCCGCTCGTTCCCGCTGCACATGTCCAACCGCCGCTCGTTCCCGCTGCACGTGTCCAACCGCCGCTCGTTCCCGCCCTTCCCGCTGCACGTGTCCAACCGCCGCTCGTTCCCGCCCTTCCCGCTGGACGTGTCCAACCGCCGCTTGTTCCCGCCCTTCCCGCTGCACGTGTCCAACCGCCGCTCGTTCCCGCTGCACGTGTCCAACCGCCGCTCGTTCCCGCTCCCGCCCTTCCCGTTTATTGTTTTGATTATTTTTCGTTCCCGCCCTTCTCCGTAACGACATGTGTGGCTGCCGGAACACCGTAATGAGGTTATTTCGCCGGGACAAAATACGGCGAATCCGGGACACTTGGCATCTCTGATTATCCATCTTTAAGCAACAGCATCAGTTAGTAATTAACTGACGAGTACTGATGAAGGTTAGTGGGGCAATGCTGAATACTGTTTGTCCACCATGGTAACTTTGATAGTTTCACTTGGAATAGCATAGGTCTGGTAGTAATGACCTACGTGGTAACTGTGAGCTGGCTCCTTTGCACGCCGTACAGCTCTGATGGTGCAAGAGGCGCAAGTAGCATAGCTGAACCCAATATATTGCCAATCCCAGATAATTTAATAGAGTTAAAGGTCATCCTAATACTCAATAGTTTCAGTTGGCATCAACTTAAATTTAACTGGATGGATGAGAATCTAATTTCTGCACGATAGTCTGTGGCTGATACCACTGATTTGGCAAAATACAACGTTTTAGAACATCATCCAGATAGCCCATAATAATAGCTTTGGTTTAGAGCAGCCGAGCACTGGTTTTAGTAATTTGGTAGATAGCTTGGGGCTGAAGTTTGCCCATTTTGCAATGCTTTTGACTGTAACATTGTTCCATCCAGCTAAATTTCAAATATCTTTGGTGAGCCCAGTGAGTGGAAACTGTTCCCCTGTTGTGAGACAGCAATGAAGTTTTCTATTCAGAAAAGTCTACACTGCATATGCGAGTTGAACCGGTATCTTTCACTGTGACAATGAGCGGCCCGTAACTGCGGCCTGTCTTAAAAGGTAACTCTGTCTTGCATAAAACAAGTGTAAATTTACCAACTTGCAAATGGTCCACATACCTCATATTTCGGAAAGAACCAGACCCACCTACCTTCATGCTTATTGGTGGTCTTGTGGTAAGCCCAAAAGCCCCTGGTGCGGGTTCTAATTCCGTCCCAGCTTAGGATTGCTGGGGTGCGTGGACCCAATTCCCTGAGGACCCGTCTGGCCCAGTTTTGAAGCTGCCACCAGCTTCAGTGAAACGCTTGCTGTCGATAGCGGCGTGGGGCGTGTTGCTGTAGTACCTTGCGAAGCTGGACAGCTTTAACTCTTCATCCGGGTCGTACCTGTTTGGGCAGGTTCCTGAAGAGAGGATTCGGCGGCTGGACATTGCTGGCCTCAGTTGAACCTGTAGATTTGGAATTTAAGGCAGGTCCGATGGCGTTCTTCTGGAAGCAGTTCATTTTGAAGTGTGCATTGAACCCCCACATAGCGTTGTTCACTGCTGGTCCTTTCAGGAACAATTTTGCAGGTGCATGGTATCCCACCGCCGGCATCTCTGTGGCGTGACGTGATTGCTCCTTCATGAGGGAACTCTGGCCTTCAGGTTTCTTCCTTAGCGAAGGTCTTGATGCCATGCCAGAATTTTCTGGAACCTCACGCTTGTACTCCAGTACGTTCCCTGGACATACTTCCGAGTTTTTCGCTTCATGCGGTATACGAAGACGGTGACCTTCCAGCCTGGGTCTCCGGGGTTATCCGTCTGCGGGAAATTCCTCCGCAGGCGGTGCACCTTAGAGCCCGGACCCACCGAGTCTACGGGCTCGTCCGCCGGCGATATATTCGCAGCCCGGACCCTGAAAGGTCTCTGGGCTTACCGTCGGCGGTATATCTCTACTGATATGCCATACATGGATCATATCAGGAGGGAGCATTGGTGGGATGAGCGCTCTCTGACGCTATCCATGCTCCTCATGGATAAACGGCCGAGGACGTTCCCATGTTGGAGGGGACCCTCCTGGCCTGCCCAGGCCTTTCAGACTCTATTGCCGCTGGAGTCTGAAAAAATGCCGCCGGCTATCGGCACTTCTGCAGTCCGCAGCCGTGTCTTCACACGGTCCCCTCACGCGGTACCTGCGGCCGGGTTTCCCCGAGCCGGGTTCATGCCGCGGTTTGCCTTCCTGCGGTCCCCACAGCCGGGTTTCCCGAGCCGGGTTCATCCCGCAGCTTGTGTTTTAACACGCGGTCCCCGCGGTCGGATTTCCCCGAGCCGGGTTCACCCCGCAGTTTGCCTTCCCGCGGTCCCTGCAGTCGGGTTCACCCAGTGGTTTGGCTACTCCCCAGGTCCCCACAGCCGGGTTCATCCCGTGGAGAATCTTCCCGCGGTCCCCGCGACCGGGTTTTCCCTCCAGCCGGGTTCACCCCGCGACCAGAATCTTCCCGCGGTCCCCGCAGGCGCGATTCCCACGCTGTCCCTGGAGACGGAATTCCCCGCGAAGTCTGTGGTGGTGTTCCACCCCCCCCCCAGGGGATTTCCCCGCAGTGTAGGGGAATCCGTGATAACTCCAGCAGGAACTCTTGAGTCAGAGCTTCTTGCAAGGAGAAAAGCAGACCTGGAGTTAAGCTGAAACAACTTACCTTCAGGATTCAAACTTACCGCTGATGGAGCAGCGCTTCCACACCCTGTCGATGCGCAATGCGGTAGACGATATGTCGCGCATGCGTGCTGGCGGGGACTTCACGTAGTCACTCACGTGACTCCGAAATAAAATCTCTTGAATGGGACCTTGTCAAAGGCTTTTTGAAAGTCCAGATATACCACATCCACTGGCTCTCCCTTATCCATCGCACTTCCTCAAAAAATTCCAGAAGATTATTCCAGAAAAAAAAATTCAATTATGTATTGGTGCTGGAAACGGACTTACGTCACGCAGGTGGAGAGCGAGGATTTTGTGCAGCACGAAATCCTGGAGTGCCGCGATACCACGCGCAACTCCACACTCCCCCACGCCTCTTCATGCGCCCGTCCCGCGCTACCCACACGCTACCCGTGCGTCACAACGCGACGATCACATTTTTGGAGGTCGCGTCAATGGCGCGCAAATGACGACCAAGTGGGACAGGCCCTTAACTCTATCTGATGATAGGTAAGGGAGAGATCTAATTTAGAGAACTTTTCTCCAAATCCTCCAAAACTGTTCCACTTTCAGCACCATATTTGCTGTGAGCTTGTAATTGCCACAGACTCATGCTCCCATTCAGTTTCGGAACAGCTACGATCGGGCATGTGAAATCTGCTGTCTTCACCGGCTTGATAATGCCATCCTGCAGCAAGTCATCCAAAGCGGCATCAATCTGCTTTCTAGCAGCATATGAAACAGGGGCTGCCTTGTAAAACTTTGCTTCACCGTATTCGTCTTGTGCGTACACTTTGGCTTGGTATCCCTTCAGTACTCCATGGGTGCTGTTATCAAACAGTTTGCCGTGTTCTTTGAGTACTGTGTTCATATATCCTCTTAATTATTGTTATCAATGAACAATACATTTAATTCGTAAAGTCCAGCTTTTGTTACGATTAATTAACCGGTCCAACTTGACTGTCGCTGGACTCGGTGCATCGGTGACTTCTCGGGCTGTCCTCACGGGCTGGCGTCGCTGGCTTCACGGGCTGCACCGCTTACCGATGTGTCCCCCCCGTTATCACCGGCGCTGGCACTCGGAGACTCGGCTTCTCGTCGTTGGTGGTGGTTCGGCCGTGGGCTGCACGGCACTGGACACTCACTCGACGTCGGTGGCGGTTTCTGGACTTGGCCGTGGGCTGCATGGCACTGGAAAGCGTTTAAGGTAAGCAACCACCGTCGTTGTTCAGCTTGCTAGGCTGCTAGCTTCTAGCTGCGCAGCCCCGCCACAGCACTGCTTGTTGCCTGGCGATCGTGCGTTCCAGTTCCAACTTTTTGCGTGCCAAAAACATACGTGTCTTTCACTTTCTGTCCATCTTGAGAAAAGCCTCAAAACAACAACAATTCTGTTCCGGCTAACGGAATCGACATCCTCGTCGCCAAATTGTTATGTATTGGTGCTGGAAAAGGACTTAAATAAGACTCGGAACACACAGGTACTTAACAATATCCTGGTGTTGAACTCGCCATCTTGAGTCTCTGTGCGCATGCGTACAATTGCGCAAGACATTCCAATATGCTAATCATATTCTCATACACAACATTTCCCCATCATAAATCCATGCTGACTTAGACCGATCCTGTCGCTGCTTACCAAATGCGCTGCTATTAAATCTTTATTAATGATCTCAAGCACCTTCCCCACTTCGGATGTAAGGCTAACTGGTCTATAATTCCCCGTTTTTTCTCTCCCTCCCTCCTCTCACAAAGTGAGGTTACATTAGCTACCCTCCAGTCCACAGGGTCTGATCCAGAGTCGGGAGAACACTGGAAAATGATCACCAATGCATCCACAATTCCTAGACCAACTTCCTCGAGTACTCTGGGATGCAGACCATCAGGCCCTGGGGATTGCCTTCAGTCCCAACAGTTACCCAACACCATTTCCTGACTAATGTGGAATACCTTCAGTTCCTCCCTCCCACTAGATCCTCGGTGAAAGCATTCAACAAGGAAGTGGCAGATGAGTTGAACAGGTACTTTGGATCTGTCTTCACTAAGGAGGACACAAACAATCTTCCTGATATTGTAGTGGCCAGAGGGTCTGGGGTGACAGAAGAACTGAAGGAAATCCACATTAGGCAGGAAATGGTGTTGGATAGACTGATGGGACTGAAGGCTGATGAATCCCCAGGGCCCGGTGTTCAGCATCCCAGGGTACTTAAGGAAGTGGCTCAAGAAATCGTGGATGCATTGGTGATAATTTTACAATGTTCTATAGACTCAGGATCAGTTCTTGTGAATTAGAGGGTAACTAATGTTATCCCACTTTTTAAGAAACGCGGGAGAGAGAAAACGGAATTTTAGACCAGTTGGCCTGACATCGGTGGTGGGGAAGATGCTGGAGTCAATTATAAAAGATGAAATAGACGAACATTTGGACAGCAGTAACAGGATTGGTCCCAGTCAGCATGGATTTACGAAGGGGAAATCATGCTTGACTAATCATCTGGAACTTTTTGAAGATGTAACTAGGAAAATGGACAAGGGAGAGCCAGTGGACGTAGTGTACCTGGACTCAGAAAGCATTTGATAAGATCCCACATCGGAGATTAGTGGGCAAAATTAGGGCACATGGTATTGGGGGTAGAGTGCTGACATGGATAGAGAAGTGGTTGGCAGACAGGAAACAAAGAGTAGGGATTACGGGTCCTTTTCAGAATGGCAGGCAGTGACTAGTGGGGGGTACCGCAAGACTCGGTGCTGGGACCGCAGCAATTTACAATATACACCAATGATTTGGATGAAGGGATTCAAAGTAACATTAGCAAATTTGCAGCTGACACAATCTGCAGATGCTGGAGAATCGGGTACACAAAAAGCTGGAGAAACTCAGTCTAAGGAGCGAAGCGACGTTTCGGGTCAGGAAGAAAGGGTCTCGTCCCGAAACGTCGCCTATCTCCTTCGCTCCTTAGATGCTGCTGCACGCTGATTTCTCCAGCTTTTTGTGTAAAGCGTGAACTGTGCTGTGAGAATGCAGGGTGACTTGGACAGGTTGGGAGAGTGGGCAGATGCATGGCAGATGAAGTTTAATGCAGATAAATGTGAGGTTATCCACTTTGGTAGCAAAAACAGGAAGGCAGATTACTATCTAAATGGCATCAAGTTGGGAAAAGGGGAAGTACAACGGGATCTGGGGGTCCTTGTTCATCAGTCTTTGAAAGTAAGCATGCAGGTACAGCAGGCAGTGAAGAAAACGAATGGCATGTTGGCCTTTATAACAAGAGGAATCGAATATAGGAGCAAAGAGGTCCTTCTGCAGTTGTACAGAGCCCTAGTGAGACCACATCTGCAGTATTGTGTGCAGTTTTGGACCCCTAATTTGAGGAAGGGCATTTTTGCTGTTGAGGGAGCGCAGCATAGGTTTACAAGGTTACTTCCCGGGATGGCGGGACTGTCATATGCTGAGAGAATGGAGCAGCTGGGCTTGTACACTCTGGAGTTTAGAAGGATGACAGGGGATCTCATTGAAACATATAAGATTGTTAAGGCTTTGGACACACTAGAGGCAAGAAACATGTTCCCGAAGTTGGGGGAGTCCAGAACCAGGGGCCACAGTTTTAGAATAAGGAGTAAGCCTTTTAAGAACAGAGACGAGAAACACTTTTTCTCACAGAGAGTGGTGAGTCTGTGGAATTCTTTACCTCACAGGGCGGTGGAGGCAGGTTCTCTGGATGCTTTCAAGAGAGCACTAGATAGGGCTCTTAAAAATAGCGGAGTCAGAGGATATGGGGAGAAGGCAGGAACGGGGTACTGAGTGGGGATGATCAGCCATGACAACATTGAATGGCGGTGCTGGATCGAAGGGCCGAATGGCCTACTCCTGCACCTATTGACTATTGTCTCTCTCAACACAAAGTAAATTTTGCAACTGAACCACATCTCCACTGGGCACAGGAACACGGGTTCTGTAGCCCGACCACGGATTCCATTTCTTACCCTCTCCTTTCCTCAGCCTAGCTTTCCAATTAATTCCTGAAGACTTCTTGCAGACACGCGAGAGGCTTCTCAGAGCAACTTAGAAAAGTCGCCTCCGGCGCAAAACTGCTCATGCTCACCTGGCCTTGCCTTTCCCCTCCACCAGCCAGTCAGCCACCTGCTTGCTGCCTCTCCTCCTCAGCCTTAAACCTGGCTCGTGACAAATCCACAAAGGCCTTGTCATTACCTCTGGCGGTACCCACGCACCCCCTGACCCATCCAGGCACACTAGCGACAGACAAACAGACGCCTTGCCAATACACAGCCGACAGCGCAGTGCGCCGGCCGCCCTCCCGTCCCCAGAACGTGCGGCCAGGGCTTCTGTCGGGGGGACGGGTGCGCCACATTGACCAAACCATGGCTCGCCCTCCGGACCGCTCATTGGTGCAAAGGCGCTAAATTCACCCCTGCCCCGGTCAGAGAGTGAGTGAGTCCTACCTTAGCGGTGTGGTGCTCGCTGTGGTTGACGTGCATCTCAGTCTCTCCTCTTCAGACCGACGTCACCCCGATTGTAGCGACTTGAGCCGGCAATTGTGAGTTTGAAGAATTTGCTGAAGAATTCTTTTCTCCTTCCCAGAAGTTTGGGTTGAAATGCGTCCTCTTTTCCCTTGAAAGTATCCACTGGTGAAATAAAGGAAGGCAAAGTATTTGACTTGAGCAGTCCGTCAACACAGGCGCGCACGCAGAGTGAGAGAGGGCAGCAGGCAGACCCCATGCTGCTTTTAAGCAAGCACCAGGAGGCATTTTTGTCTCTTCTTTTGAACTTTGAAAATCTCCCAAAAGGGAAGTGCACCGTTCCCAGAGGCACTGCAATACTGGGTCGATGCATGGAGTGGACGGAGCAAGCCCCTATTCCATCTCCCTGTTCCAAAAATCAATTTAATATATGGTCCCTAGATAAGGGACGTATCAGATATTAAACTGATAAGAACAGATACTTTTTTTTTTTTTTTTTTTTTTAAATTTCAAAATATACTTTATTCGAATGATAAATATATACAATACATTAACCTTGCGGAAAATCCATCCGACATTTTCGGAGGCTGTACAATAGATCAATACAGTTTAGACATTTTCTTTTTCCCAAGTTTCCACAAATCAGTCCCCCACTCATGCCACAATGGCGTGGGATACCTTCCCTTATATTGAGGGGCGTCTCCACAATACTGTACCCCCCCATGTCCAGCAGCGGAAGGGCGTTAGACTGTGGCCCTCCCCCACCGAGCCTTGGCAGTTGGCTGCACCGAGCTTCAGTGCGTCCCTCAGCACGTACTCCTGCAGTCTGCAGCGGGCCAGTCGGCAACATTCCCTGACGGACATCTCGCTCTGCTGGGTGGTGAACAATGCTCGGGCAGACCAAAGGGCGTCTTTTACCGAGTTGATGACCCTCCAGCAGCACTCGATGTCAGTCTCTGAATGTGTCCCTGGGAACAGTCCGTAAATCACAGAGTCCTCTGTGACGGAGCTGTTCGGGATAAAGCGTACCAGGGACCCTTGCATTTTTCTCCAGACTCTTTTAGCAAACCCACACTCTGTGAAGAGGTGGGCAACCGTCTCCTCGCCATAGCAGCCGTCCCGAGGGCAGCGTGCGCTGGTAGTGAGGTTCCGACGGTTGCAGGAAGGATCTGACTGGGAGGGCTCCCCTCACCGCCAGCCAAGCCAGGTCTTGGTGCTTGTTGGTGAGTTTCTGGCGATGAGGCATTTTGCCAGACTAGCTGGGCAGTTCTGCTCAGGGAACCACGCCACCGGGTCCATAGAGTCCTTTCCCTGCAGTGCCTGCAGGACATTCTGTGCTGACCACTGCCCGATGGACATGTGGTCAAAGGTGTTGGTCCGGAAGAAACCCTTCCACCGACGACAGATGGGGCGGCAATGTCCAGCTGACTGGCACATTGCGTGGCACCTGCGCCAGGCCCATCCTTCTCAACACCGGGGACAGGTAGAACCTCAGCAGGTAGTGACACTTGGTGCCCACGTGCCTTGGCTCTACACTCCGCCTGATGCAGCCACACACGAAGGTGGCCATCAGAATGAGGGCGACGTTGGGCACGCTTTTACCCCCGTTGTCTGCCGACTTGTACATTGTAGCCCGTCGCACCCGGTCCATCCTCGACCCCCAGATGAAGTGGAATATGGCCCGGGTGATCCCTGTGGCGTATGAGGGAGGGACAGGCCACACTTGTGCCAAGTACAGCAGCCCCGAGAGCACCTCACACCTGATGACCAAATTATTTCCCGTTATGGAGAGGGAGCGTTGCCTCCACAGCTCCAGCTTCCCCTCCCCACCCTGGCTATCCGCTCCAGCCAATTTTTGTTACATGCCTCAGCGCCCCCGAACCAGATGCCCAGCACCTTCAAGAAGTCAGGCTTGATGGTGAAGGGGACGGAAGATCTGTCAGGCCAGTTGCCAAAGAGCATGGCCTCGCTCTTCCTGCGGTTCACCCTGGCTCCCGTGGCCGACTCAAACTGGTCGCAGATACTAATCAGTCTGCGAACCGACCCTGGATCCGAGCAGAAGACAGCGACATCGTCCATGTACAGGGAGGTCTTTACTTGAATGCCCCACTGCCTGGCAATGTCACTCCTCTTATGCCAGCATCCTTCCTGATGGATTCAGCAAAAGGTTCAATACAGCAGACAAACAAGACAGGAGAGAGAGGGCAACCCTGCCTAACTCCAGACCTTTACAGGGAAACTGTCTGATTCCCACCCATTGATTTGGACTGCACTACGGATGTTGGTGTAGAGCAGTTTGATCCAATTTCTGATTCCCTCCCCAAAACCCATTTTGGGGAGCACGTCCCTCATGTACGTTGTGCGAAATCCTGTCGAAGGCCTTCTCCTGGTCCAAGCTGACTAGGCAGGCATCCACCCGTCTGTCCTGCACGTAGGCGATGGTATCTCTCAGCAGCGCTAGGCTGTCTGAGATTTTCCTGCCAGGTACAGCACAGGTTTGGTCCGGGTGGATCACCTGTCCCAGAGCAGACTTGACCGGTTGGCGATGGCCTTGGACAGGATCTTGTAGTCCACATTCAAGAGTGTTATGGGTCTCCAATTCTTTATGTCCTTTCATCTCCCCCTTCTGCTTGTAGATTAGGGTGATGTTGCCCTTCCTCATGGAGTCTGACATGCTACCAGCCAGAAGCATGTTGTTGTACACTTCTAGCAGGTCCGGGCCCATCCAGTCCCACAGAGCCAAATACAACTCAGCCGGTAAGCCATCGCTTCCGGGAGTTTTATTTGAGTCAAAGGAACGGATGGAGCCAGTCAGCTCCTCTAGGGTCAGTGGTTGGTCCAGACTCTCCCGCTTGCTGTCCTCCAAGACCTCCGTGATTGAGGACAGGAGGTTCTGGGAGGAGGTACTGTCTGTGGTCTTTTGGTCATACAAAATCTGTGTAAAAGGATTTGCAGATCCTCAGCATGTCTGTCTGTGAGGATGCTACCGTGCCGTCCTCCTCCCTAAGGTTGTTCATCACAGAGCTCCCCCTGTGAACCTTAGGGAAGAAGAAACGTGAGCACGTCTCATCCTGCTCCACATGGCGGACCCTAGATCGGAAGATGATCTTGGAGGATTCAGAGGTGAAGAGCTGAGCTTGCCGGTCCTTCAACTCTCTAAGTTCCTCCCTCACATCCACCCCTCTCGACTGCAGAAGGAGCAGTTGCTGCAAATCTGTCTGGACTTGGCACAATTCCCTCTGACTCTGTCTTGCTCCTGAACCCCTTTAATTATGAAGAACTCTTAATGTTCTCCTTGGTTGCTTCCCACCAGAGTGTGGGGGAGTCAAAGAGGGGGCTTCACCGTTCTCCAACATGCGTAGTCCCTCTTTAGCTCCTCGACATTCTCTGGGGTCAACAGTTTCGTGTTTAACTTCCACGTCCCTCTGCCTGCCTTCCGGTCCTCCCGTAGGTGACAGGAAGCCTGAAGTAGGCAGTGGTCGGAGAAGAACACTGGCGTGAGGTCAGTGTGTCTCACGTGACGGCCTTCGTCGTGAAGACGAAGTCTATCCGGGATCGGGCCTAAACCGTCCGATCTCGACCAAGTGAACTGCGGCTGGGACCCGCCTGCAGGGTCGCTGAAGGCGTCACGCAGCTTTGCGTCTTTTACCATCTCCATCAGGAACTTGGACGTGCTGTCCAGTCCTGCTGTCGGCACTGCCGGATCGTCCGCCGCATCAATGATGCAGTTGAAGTCACCGGCCAGAACGAGCTGCTGGGACGTGGCCAGCAGCACTGGGAGCTGCTGGAGAACGGCCAGCCGCTCGCTCTGCGTGGGTGAGGCATACACATTTATCAGCCGGAGCGGAGAGCCACGGTACATAACATCCACCACGAGGAGACGGCCTCCAACCACTTCCTTGACCTCAGTGATGGTGAAGTTCCCTCCCCGCAGCAAAATCCCCAGGCCGGAAGCACGACAGTCATTTCCCCCCGACCACACAGACAGTCCGTGGGGCCACCATCGCGACCACCTCCGATAGCAGCGGAGGTGTGGCAGCCCGCACTCCTGAAGAAAAGTCACATCTGCCTTGACCTTGGCCAGGTACTGTAAGGCATTAACACATACGCGCAGTGCTCTTTATACTGCGCACGTTTAAAAGATGCCAGTTTGAGCTCCATTGTCTTTAGAGTCACTGGCCATTTCCATGTCCCATCATCCCCACCGCTTCGGTGAATTGCCTCAGCTTTCCTGGGCTCAGGAATCCAGCGGTGAGGTGAGTATCAGGTGGCGTAACCAAAGTTGTCGTTGCGGGGGGCCTTCTCGTTCCACCCCCTTTTGGGCATGCCGCTTCCTTTGTCTTCTGTAGCTGGGGCCCAATGGCCTCTGCGCTGCTCCCGGTCGCCCGGAGCTGGGGCCCATCGGCCACTGCAATGCTCCCGGTCGCCCGGAGCTGGGGCCCATCGGCCGTTGCACTGCTCCCGGTCCCCTGGAGCTGGGGTCCACTTGCCGTTGTGATGATTCCTGTCTCCGGGGCCTGGAGCCCCTCAACCACTGCGCTGCTCCCGATGTCCTGGGGCTGGAGCCCCTCGGCCACTTCTCTGCTCTCGGTCTCCTTTCCTCCCCCGTTTTCTTCCTCTGCCTCCCTCGTTGGGACTTCCCGGTCGCCTCATCCTCCGACGAGGAGGAGAGGTTGCTGCCTTCTGTAAGAGAAAGACACCTTTTTTGTGATTTTCTTTTGGACTTACCACTCTTTTCCGGCCTTGGCTCTTTGGGCTGACCCCTCTTCTTATACTTCACCATTGTCCATTTCTCCTGCTGTTCCCCTCCTCCATCGACTCTCCCTTCTGGGCAGGATGCTGGGCGTCTCCTTCTGGCACTTGGGGCCTCGAGGTGGTCGGGGCTGTCCTCGTCCGTGTTACCTCTTTTGCTGGGGTCTTGGCAGTGGTGGGGGGTGCCTCACCCCCCTTTGGGGTGCTGGCAGCAGCTCCTCTTGTTGCCTGTGCGTAGGTGCAGGCTCTTTTAGGGCAAGCCCTGTAAAGATGACCTGCCTCCCCGCACAGGTTGCAGTTCTTGCTGGCCTGACAGTCCTTTGTCTCATGGCCCTCCATCTTGCAGTTTTTTGCAGACAACTGCAGTGCATTGGGCCATCACATGCCCAGGCTTGTTGCATTTCCTGCACAGCCTGGGTTGCCCTACATAGCTCAAGTACCCTCGGTTTCCTCCAATCGCGAAAAACCGAGGGGGGGTGGACGATTTCTCCATCCTTGTCCACCCTCAGCTTTACCTTGACTTGCCGCTTGCTGGGTCCAAATCCCGTGCATGTCCTTCACGTCCACACAGTTTCCTGTTCCCTCAACGTAACGAGCAAGGAAGGTGAGGACATCCACTACGGGCACATGTGGGTTAAACATGTGAACCGTAATGAACCTTTCCTTCTGGGTGGGGAGGGTGAAGAGCGGCTGCACTTTCAGCAGCGACAGCGGAGCTTCATTTCCCCTCTCCCGGAAGACTTCCATCACCTTCTGCCATCCCGTAACATCAAAATATCCGTTACCCGGAAAATCCTGGAGGCAGTAGATGTCCTTGGCCTCGAATTTGCAGGCCTCTAGCAAGACCTTCTTCACGAACAGGTCTCGTGAGAAGGGGTTCCCCTTGCTGAGGTCCTTGACGCTTATTCGCAGGGTATTCCGAATACCCTGCACTCCTGCTCCTGCTCCTGCTCCTGCTGACATTGTGGCTGAATAAGGTGTTAGGTTGGTTTCCCAACCAGCATGGATCCACCTCTAAGCCTGCAGCCGACCGACTCCTCAACGATTTCGCTCCGCAATCCACGGCCCTTGTCCCCAAGGAACCGCCAGAACTGTTCTGATAAGAACAGATAGTCTCTTTCACAAAAAGAACAGATACTACACTTGATCTTAGCCAAAAGGCCGAGAAGCGATACCCGCAACTGCGCGCACCCTTTCACATCCTGCCTGCCCTCCCGCTTCCGAGCCAGCCTGGGGGCCTGCAAAGGCCTCCCTCGCCAGCCCTGTCACCGTTTGGGTGGCGTTTCTCCCCCCGGCCCGCACGCTCTGCCTCACCCCCCACCCTCCCCCATTTTCCTCAAACTTTACCCTGAATATGTAAAACTCTTGCAACCCCTCCAATCAGACGGGAGGGACGGTGCTTGCCTGTGGCGACGTCACGGGCGCAGACACAAGGCTGGCTGCCGCAGCAGGAAGGGAGGGAGGGAGAGAGGCTGCACCGACCACTTCTTTGTCACGCCGAGCCCACGGCTGCGAGCGAGTGACGTTTCTTGCGGCCGAGTTTCTCGAGCGGCGGAGGGTTAGGGGCCACCCGTGCGTACCCGTGGGAGCAGGCCACTCGCCCCCTCGGGCCCCGTTCCGCCCTTTGTCAAGAGCTCGGCCCACCTGCCCACTGTAAGGTCCGTGTACAGGCTGATCTATCCCGTACTAATCGAGAATCAATCTATCTATATCTGCCTTAAAAATATCCATTGACTTCTGCGGCAAAGAATTCCAGTTTCACCGTCCTCTGTCTAAAGAAATTCCTCCTCATCTCCTTCCTGAAGGAACGTCCTTTAATTCGGAGGCTATGGCTCTCATCTTAGGCTCTCCCACTAGTGCAAACGTCCTCTCCACATCCACTCTATCCAAACCTTTCACTATTCGCTAAGTTGCAATGAGATACCCCATCGTCCTTCGAAACTCCAGAGAGTACAGGCCCAGTGCGGTCAAACATTCCTCTGAGAAGAAAACGATCCGTTAACGGTCATTGTTAAGCACTTGTTAACTGTCACTGTTATCACCATATTAACACGATGTGAGGAAGAGAGAGAGACGAGGGAGGGCTGTTGCCTTTTTACCTCAAATTGGAGAATCCAATGCTCACACCACTGTTGGGGTGGGTCCTGATCGCATGGGGCGAGCACAAATTGAAGGGTTTCAAAAAAAAGTGAACCCTGTGAGGTGAGGCCTGCCTGCCTGCGTCTCACAAATACAGGCAAGGCAGCCTCTCCAAGGGAAGCACAGCCACTGAGCCATTGTAATGACACAGAGGAAAAAAAGCAAACAAACAAAAGGTGTGAACGGCTCCGTCTCATCTCCTTCAGCTGCAAATTCTGGCAAACACAACACCCCCCCACCGTGGCTTTCAGCATTCCTTGCGACTCGGATGGTTATCTCACGCCCCCTCTGAAACATAAATAAGCTGAAACATAAACTGTCTTAAGGGGTTGGACAGGCTAGATGCAGGAAGATTGTTCCCGATGTTGGGGAAGTCCAGGACAAGGGGTCACAGCTTAAGGATAAGGGGGAAATCCTTTAAGACCGAGATGAGAAAGACTTTCTTCACACAGAGAGTGGTGAGTCTCTGGAACTCTCTGCCACAGAGGGTAGTTGAGGCCAGTTCATTGGCTATATTTAAGAGCGAGTTGGATGTGGCCCTTGTGGCTAAGGGGATCAGAGGGTATGGAGAGAAGGCAGGTACGGGATACTGAGTTGGATGATCAGCCATGATCATATTGAATGGCGGTGCAGGCTCGAAGGGCTGAATGGCCTACTCCTGCACCTAATTTCTATGTTTCTATGTTTCTATAAATGCAGGAGTAGGCCATTTGGCCCTTTGAGGCAGCATCGTCATTCAATATGATAGAAACATAGAAAATAGATGCAGGAGTAGGCCATTCGGCCCTTCGAACCAGCACCGCCTTTCAATATGATCATGGCTGATATTCCATAATCAGTACCCCGTTCCGGCTTTTTCCCCCATATCCCCCGATTCCCTTAGCCCTAAGAGCTAAATCTAACTCTCTTTAGTGAATCCAGTGAATTGGCCTCCACTGCCTGCCGTGGCAGAGAATTCCACGGATTCACAACTCTCTGGGTGAAAACGTTTTTCCTCATCTCAGTCCTAACTGGCCAACCACTTATTCTTATACTGTGACCCCTGGTTCTGGACGCCCCCAATACGGGGAATATTTTTGCTGCATCTAGTCTGTCCAATCACAGAAACATAGAAAAAAGGTGCAGGAGGAGGCCATTCGGCCCTTCGAGCCAGCACTGCCATTCATTGTGATCATGGCTGATCGTCCCCTATCAATAACCCGTGCCTGCCTTCTCCCCATATCCCCTGATTCCCTTAGCCCTAAGAGCTAAATCTAACTCTCTTTAGTGAATCCAGTGAATTGGCCTCCACTGCCTGCCGTGGCAGAGAATTCCACGGATTCACAACTCTCTGGGTGAAAACTTTTTCCTCATCTCAGTCCTAACTGGCCAACCACTTATTCTTATACTGTGACCCCTGGTTCTGGACGCCCCCAATACGGGGAATATTTTTGCTGCATCTAGTCTGTCCAATCACAGAAACATAGAAAATAGGTGCAGGAGGAGGCCATTCGGCCCTTCGAGCCAGCACTGCCATTCATTGTGATCATGGCTGATCGTCCCCTATCAATAACCCGTGCCTGCCTTCTCCCCATATTCCTCGACTCCATTAGCCCCTAGAGCTCTATCTAACTCTCTTTTAAATCCATCCAGTGATTTGGCCTCCACTTCCCACTGGCAGGGAATTCCATAAATTCACAACTCGCTGGGTGAAAACTTTTTTTCTCACCTCAGTCCTAAATGACCTCCCCTTTATTCTAAGACTGTGGCCCCTGGTTCTGGACTCGCCCAACATTGGGAACATTTTTCCTGTATCTAGCCTGTCCAGTCCTTTTATAATTTTATATGTTTCTTTAAGATTCCCCCTCATCCTTCTAAACTTCAGTGAATACAAGCCTAGTCTTTTCAATCTTTCCTCATATGACAGTCCTGCCATCACAGGGATCAATCTCGTGAACCTACGCGGCACTGCCTCAATCACAAGGATGTCCTTCCACAAATTAGGAGACCAAAACTGTACACAATACTCCAGATGTCGTCTCACCAGAGCCTAGCCTTATACAACTGCAGAAGAACCTCTTTACTCCTATACTGAAATCCTCTTGTTATGAAGGCCATCATTCCATGAGCTTTCTTCACTGACTGCTGTACCTGCACGCCAACTTTCAGTGACCGGTGTACAAGGACACCCAGGTCTCGCTGTACCTCCCCCTTACCTAACCTAATCCTTTAAAAATGTTATATGTTTCTATAAGATTCCCTCTCATCCTTCTAAATTCCAATGAATACAAGCCCAGTCGACCCATTCTTTCATCATATGTCAGTCCCACCATCGGGAAATAACCTGGTGACCCTACGCTGCAGTCCCTCAATAGCAATAATATCCTTCCTCAATTTAGGAGACCGGAATTGCACACAATACTCCAGGTGCGGTCTCACCAGGGCCCTATACAACTGCAGTAGGACCTCCTTGCTCCTAAACTCAGATCCTCTCGCAATGAAGGATGAGGGGGTATCTCATAAAAACATATAAAATTATAAAAGGACTGGACAAGCTAGATGCAGGACAAATGTTCCCAATGTTGGGCGAGTCCAGAACCAGGGGGCACAGTCTTAGAATAAAGGGGAGGTCATTTAAGACTGAGCTGAGAAAAAAAACATTTTTACCCAGAGAGTTGTGAATTTATGGAATTCCCTGCCACAGAGGGCAGTGGAGGCCAAATCACTGGATGGATTTAAGAGAGAGTTGGATAGAGCTCTAGGGGTTAGTGGAGTCAAGGGATATGGGGAGAAGGGAGGCACGGGTTATTGATAGCGGACGATCAGCCATGATCATATTGAATGGCGGTGCTGGCTCGAAGGGCCGAATGGCCTCCTCCTGCACCTATTTTCTATGTTTCTATGAAGCTTTCTTCACGCCTGCTGTATCTGCATGCTTACTTTCAGTGACTAATGTACAAGCACACGCAGGTCTCGTTGCACCTCCCCTTCTCCTAAATTTGACACCATTCAGATAATAATCTGCCATCCTGTTCTTGCCACCAAAGTGAATAACCTCACATTTATCCACATTATATTGCATCTGCCCGTTCACCCAACCTATCCAAATCACCCTGCAGCCTCATAGCATCCTCCTCACAGCTCACACTGCCAACCCAGCTTTGGGTCATCCGCAAACTTGGAGATTACATTTAAGTCCCTCGTCTAAATCGTTAATATATATATTACAAATAAACTGGGGTGCCAACACTGAGCCTTGCGGGGCCCCACCTGACACTGCCTGCCATTCAGAAGAGGACCCGTTAATTCCTACTCTTTGCTTCCTGTCTGCCAACCAGTTCTTTATCCATGTCAATACCCTACCTCCAATACCACATGCTGGAATTATGCACACTAATAGTAAGATTAAACGAGAACTTACCAGTTTGAAGTTTGATCCTTATTTTATGAGGAGTTACGATGAGGGATTACGTGAAGACCCCGCCAGCACGCATGCGCGACATTCTTCAAAGCAGCGGTGTGAAATCACAGATAACAGAAGTTGACTGAATGTATAGTAAGATAAGAGAACTAAAATACCAGTTGATCCTTATATAGAGGGTTGGGAGTGGAGGGCAGTTAATCCCTCATCGTAACTCCTCATAAAATAAGGATCAAACTTTAAACTGGTAAGTTCTCATTTAATCTTACTATTTTACTTCGGAGTCACGTGAGTGACTACGTGAAGATTTCAAAGCTCTGTGATTTCATGCCGTGGACGAGTCTATGCATCACACACTGCATCAGTGAAGAGCTAATTTTAATGATGCATTCAGACATGACATAGGTATAGACATGTTGATGCTATTAATGGACACATAGTGATAAATAGTAACCTCCTACACCCGGTAGGAACTATAACACAGGCCTAAAAAGAGTTGGCAAATACCTCTGGTCTGGCAAAGGGTATTTCTAATGTTTGGAATCGTTCATTAGACCATCTTGCAGCCGCCAGGATGTGGTCCGGCGAACGTCCATCCCCTGCTGCTGATATAGTTGCAGCTCGGGTGGAGTGAGACTTGTATGTCAGTGTTCACTCCTGTATCCCAGAACCCATATTAACCACCGGGCGATGGTCTGTAGTGAAATTCTCTTATGAGACTTCATGTGACTAACAATCATTGCTAGTTCAGAGTCCCTAAGGCTCTAGTGACCTTAACATACTGGTGTGGGTGTGTGGCCACATACAACCGAAGGTCCATGGGATATGCCAGCAATTCTAGTTTGACCTAATGTCCCTGGCGTATTCTGCTAATTAAATCATAACATCATGTAATTTCCCTGCAGAATAATCATCTTGTCCAGTCACCGCTAGGCAACACTGGACCTGTTGTACTGACTCAGCGCCATGAGCGTAACCACTTGGTTTAGTGTGCCAAGGACAGGGATGTTCCAATGTTAACATCCCAATCTCTGCGTACTTGGCCTGGGGGTGTCGAGTTGAAGATACCCTTCATAATCTAGATATCAGAAGGTGACCCGACAGAGTGGATTCTGCTCCTATATGCTGAGAAGGCATGTGCGGCACAGTAATGGCACTCTTTAATGATTGTCAATCCCATATGGAACTGAACTTCAAGACGTCAGTCATCCGTGTCAACTTATGTGTTAACAAATACTTCCCATCCCTATGAGGGAGGTACTGTTTGTTTGGTGCTATCCCTGCAATTGCAGCGAGCACGTCCATAGTTTGGTTTGACAATTCTTAGCCGCAGGAAGCAAGTCAATGAATTGATTTATGTGTGCAGAGGATGGTTTCCCGGTCATGGCTAACCAGCCATTTAGTACCTGGAAATACCATACAAGGTTCTATCATCATTCCCGACATCGGTGGGAATCATGGCTGTATAGGCCAGTCAGGCACTACGAAAATGCCTGAAGCGGGAATTGAATTTGCAAGACCCGTCTGGGAAGGTAAAATGGAGGGACACAATGAGCATTCTTCCCCAGTGTAGCGAGAATGCATCCATCGCCACTGATACGCCACGTATTTTGCAACTGCCGATTGAGCCTGGATGCAACATTTTGATCTTTAGGTGTTCCATCAAGCCCACAATGTCCTTGAATACTTGCGATTCCACATCCATTCTGTGCTTGTCATTTGCGTTTACCTGATGATACGCCAATGCCAATGAAGTTAGATAACTATTACCGGTCCTTTGACTTGATTGCACCCCATGTGATTAACATTAATAGCACCAGAGTGTATCAGTTAGACTTGAGCATGCAGATTATGCATATTTGCACAAAACTTTAATCCACCAGAATGCACCTAGTGTGAATAATATAACTGAATAATTGGTAGCTCATGCAAACCCCATCCGCCTCCACGTAACTAAAGATGGTATTTAGTAATTATCCATCTTTAAGCAACAGCATCAGTTAGTAATTAACTGACGAGTACTGATGAAGGTTAGTGGTGGCAATGCTGAATACTGTTTGTCCACCATGGTAACTTTGATAGTTTCAGCTGGAATAGCATAGGTCTGGTAGTAATGGACCTACGTGGTAACTGTGAGCTGGCTCCTTTGCACGCCCGTATAGCTCTGATGGTGCAAGAGGCGCAAGTAGCATAGCTGAACCCAATTATATTGCCAATCCCAGATAATTTAATAGAGTTAAAGGTCATCCTAATACTCAATAGTTTCAGTTGGCATTCAACTTAAATTTAACTGGATGGATGAGAATCTAATTTCTGCATGATAGTCTGTGGCTGATACCGCTGATTTGGCAAAATACAAACGTTTTAGAACATCATCCCAGATAGCCCATAATAATAGCTTTGGTTTAAAGCAGCCGAGTTTTAGTAATTTGGTAGATAGCTTGGGCTGAAGTTTGCCCATTTTGCAATGCTTTTGACTGTAACTGTTCCATCCAGCTAAATTTCAAATATCTTTGGTGAGCCCAGTGAGTTGAAAAACTGTTCACCTGTTGTGAGACAGCAATGAAGTTTTCTATTCAGAAAAGTCTACACTGCATATGCGAGTTGAACCGGTATCTTTCACTGTGACAATGAGCGGCCCTAACTGCGGCCTGTCTTAAAAGGTAACTCTCTGTCTTGCATAAAACAAGTGTAAATTTACCACTTGCAAATGGACCACAATACCTCATATTTCGGAAAGAACGGACCCACCTACCTTCGTGCTTATTGGTGGTCTTGTTGTAAGCCCCAAAGGCCCCCTGGTGCGGTTCTAATTCCGTCCATCTTAGGATTGCTGGGGTGCGTGACCCCCCAATTCCCTGAGGACCCCGTCCTGGCCCAGTTTTGAAGCTGCCACCAGCTTCAGTGAAACGCTTGCTGTCGATAGCGGCGTGAGGCGTGTTGCTGTAATTTATACCTTGCAAGCTGGACAGCTTTAACTCTTCATCCGGGTCGTACCTGTTTGGGCAGGTTCCTGAAGAGAGGATTCGGCGGCTACATTGCTGGCCTCAGTTGAACCTGTAGATTTGGAATTTAAGGCAGGTCCGATGGCGTTCTTCTGGAAGCAGGTCTTTTTGAAGTGTGCATTGAAGCCCCCCACATTGCGTTGTTCACTGCTGGTCCCTTTCAGGAACAATTTTGCAGTGCATGGTATCCCACCGCCGGCATCTCTGTGGCGTGACGTGATTTGCTTCCTTCATGAGGGAACTCTGGCCTTCAGGTTTCTTCCTTAGCGAAGGTCTTGATGCCTATGCCCAGAATTTTCTGGAACCTCACGCTTGTAACTCCAGTACGTTCCCTGGACATACATTCCGAGTCTTTTTCGCTTCATGCGGTATAAACGAAGACGGTGACCTACCAGCCAGGACCCTGCTATGTCTCCGGGGTTATCCGTCTGCGGGAAATTCCTCCGCAGGCGGTGCACACCTTAGAGCCCGGACCCCACCGAGTCTACGGGCTCGTCCGCCGCGCGATATATTCGCAGGCCCGGAACCCTGAAAGGTCTCTGGGCTTACCGTCGGCTGGTATATCTCTACTGATATGCCATACATGGATCATATCAGGAGGGAACAATTGGTGGGATGAGCGCTCTCTGACGCGATCCATGCTCCACATGGATAAATGACCGAGGAACGTTCACGCAGTCACTCACGTGACTCCGAAATAAAATCTCTTGAATGGGACCTTTTCGAAAGTCCAGATATACCACATCCACTGGCTCTCCCTTATCCATCGCACTTCCTCAAAAAATTCCAGAAGATTATTCCAGAAAAAAAATTCAAGCATGATTTCCTGTTATGTATTGGTGGTGGAAACGGACTTACGTCACGCAGGTGGAGAGCGAGGATTTTGTGCAGCACGAAATCCTGGAGTGCCGCGCGATACCGCGCGCAACTCCACACTCCCCCACGCCTCTTCATGCGCCCTCAGTCCTCCGCGCTAACCCACAAAGATCGCTACCCGTGCGTCACAACGCGACGGTCACATTTTTGGAGGTCGCGTCAATGGCGCGTTAAATGACGACCAAGTGGGACATGGCCCTTAACTCTATCTGAGTTGATAGGTAAGGGGAGAGATCTAATTTAGAGAAACTTTTTCTCCAAATCCTCCAAAGTGGATACTGTTCCACTTTCCAGCACCATATTTGCTGTGAGCTTGTAATTGAACAGATTTATTTCAAAATATACTTTATTCGAATGATAAATATATACAATACATTAACCTTGCGGAAAATCCATCCGACATTTTCGGAGGCTGTACAATAGAATCAATACAGTTTTAGACATTTTCTTTTTCCCAAGTTTCCACAAATCAGTCCCCACTCAAAGCCACAATGGCGTGGGATACCTTCCCTTATATTGAGGGGGTCTCCACAATACTGGTACCCCCTGTCCAGCAGCAGAAGAGGGGTATATGGCGTTAGACTGTGGCCCTCCCCCCACCGAGCCTTGGCGTTGGCTGCACCGAGCTTCAGTGCGTCCCTCAGCACGTACTCCTGCAGTCTGCAGCGGGCCAGTCGGCAACATTCCCTGACGGACATCTCGCTCTGCTGGGTGGTGAACAATGCTCGGGGCAGAGACCAAAGGGCGTCTTTTACTTTTTTAAAGTTAACGAGTTGGATGACCCTCCAGCAGCACTCGAGATGTCAGTCTCTGAATGTGTCCCTGGGAACAGTCCGTAAATCACAGAGTCCCTCTGTGACGGAGCTGTTCGGGATAAAGCGTACCCAGGGACCCTTGCATTTTTCTCCAGACTCTTTTAGCAAACCCACACTCTGTGAAGAGGTGGGCAACCGTCTCCTCGCCATAGCAGCCGTCCCGAGGGCAGCGTGCGCTGGTAGTGAGGTTCCGACGGGTGCAGGAAGGATCTGACTGGGAGGGCTCCCCTCACCGCCAGCCAAGCCAGGTCTTGGTGCATGTGCTTGTTGGTGAGTTCTGGCGATGAGGCATTTTGCCAGACGAGCTGGGCATCTCTGCTCAGGGAACCACGCCACCGGTCCCATAGAGTCCTTTCCCTGCAGTGCCTGCAGGACATTCTGTGCTGACCACTGCCCGATGGACATGTGTGTCAAAGGTGTTGGTCGCGGAAGAACCCTTCCACCGACGACAGATGGGGCGGCAATGTCCAGCTGACTGGCACATTGCGTGGCACCTGCGCCAAGGCCCATCCTTCTCCAACACCGGGGACAGGTTAGAACCTCAGCAGGTAGTGACACTTGGTGCCCACGTCCTTGGCTCTACACTGCCGCCTGATGCAGCCACACACGAAGGTGGCCATCAGAATGAGGGCGACGTTGGGCACGCGTTTTTTTTTTTCTTTTTCCCCGTTGTCCTGCCGACTTGTACATTGTAGCCCGTCGCACCCGGTCCATCCTCGACCCCCAGATGTGAAGTGGAAGATGGCCCGGGTGATCCCTGTGGCGTATGAGGAGGGACAGGCCACACTTGTGCCAAGTACAGCAGCCCCGAGAGCACCTCACACACCTGAGGACCAAATTCTTTCCCGTTATGGAGAGGGAGCCTCCACAGCTCCAGCTTCCTCCCCACCCTGTGCTATCCGCTCCAGCCAATTTTTGTTACATGCCTCAGCCCCCCCGAACCAGATCCCCAGCACCTTCAAAAGTCAGGCTTGATGGTGAAGGGGAACGGAAGATCTTGTCCAGGCCATTGCCAAAGAGCATGGCCTCGCTCTTCCTGCGGGTTCACCCTGGCTCCACCGTGGCCGACTCAAACTGGTCGCAGATACTAATCAGTCTGCGCGAAACCGACCCTTGGATCCGAGCAGCAAAGACCAGCGACATCGTCCATGTAACAGGGAAGGTCTTTACTTGAATGCCCCCACTGCTGGCAATTGTCACTCCTCTTATGCCAGCATCCCTTCCTGATGGATTCAGCCAAAAGGTTCAATACAGCAGACAAACAAGGACAGGGAGAGAGAGGGCAAACCCTGCCTAACTCCAGAACCTTACAGGGAAAACTGTCTGATTCCCACCACCCATTTGATTTGGACTGCACTACGGATGTTGGTGTAGAGCAGTTTGATCCAATTTCTGATTTCCCTCCCCAAAACCCATTTTGGAGAGCCACGTCCCTCATGTACTGTGCGAAATCCTGTCGAAGGCCTTCTCCTGGTCCAAGCTGACTAGGCAGGCATCCACCCCGTCTGTCCTGCACGTAGGCGATGGTATCTCTCAGCAGCGCTAGGCTGTCTGAGATATTTTCCTGCCAGGTACAGCACAGGTTTGGTCCGGGTGGATCACCTGTCCCAGAGCAGACTTTACCCGGTTGGCGATGGCCTTGGACAGGATCTTGTAGTCACATTCATGAGTGTTAAGGGTCTCCAATCTTTTTGTCCTTCATCTCCCCCTTCGTGCTTGTAGATTAGGGTGATGTTGCCCTTCCTCATGGAGTCTGACATGTGGTACCCGCCAGAAAGCATGTTTGTTGTACACTTCTAGCAGGTCCTGGGCCCATCCAGTTCCCACAGAAGCCAAATACAACTCGGCCGGTAAGCCATCGCTTTCCGGGAGTTTTATTCGAGTCAAGGAGGAACGGATGGAGCCCCCCAGTCAGACTCCTCTAGGGTCAGTGGGTTGGCAGTCCAGACTCTCCCCGCTGCCTGTCCTCCAAGACCTCCGTGATTGAGGACAGGAAGTTCTGGGGAGGAGAGTACTGTCTGTGGTCTTTTGGTCATAACAAATCTGTGTAAAAGAAGGATTTGGCAGATCCTCAGCACGTCTGTCTGTGAGGATGCTACCGCTGCCGTCCTCCTCCCAAGCTGTTCATCACAGAGCTCCCCTGTGAACCTTATGGCAGAAGAAACGTGAGCACGTCTCATCCTGCGTCCACATGGCTGACCCTAGATCGGAAGATGATCTTGGAGGATTTAGAGGTGAAGAGCTGAGCTTGCCGGTCCTTCAACTCTCTAAGTTCCTCCCTCACTATCCACCACCGCTCGACTGCAGAAGGAGCAGTTTGCTGCAAATCTGTCTGGAGTTGGCAACAATTCCCCTCTGACTCTGTCTTGCCTCTCTCTGAACCCCTTTTAATTATTAAGAAGAACCTCTTAATGTTCTCCTTGGTTGCTTCCCACCAGAGTGTGGGGGAGTCAAAGAGGGGCTTCACCGTTCTCATCCAACATGCGTGAGTCCCTCTTTAAGAGCTCCTCGATATTATCTCTGGGTGTCAAGAACAACAGTTTCGTGTTTAACTTCCACGTCCCTCTGCCTTGCCTTGCCGTCCTCCCGTAGGTGACAGGAAGCCTGAAGGAGCGGCAGTGGTCGGAGAAGAACACTGGCGTGAGGTCAGTGTGTCTCACCGTGACGGCCTTCGTCGTGAAAGACGAAGTCTATCCGGGATCGGGCTAAACCGTCCGATCTCGACCAAGTGAACTGCCGGCCTGGGGACCCCGCCTGTCAGGGTCGCTGAAGGCGTCACGCAGCTTTTGCGTCTTTTTAAATCATCTCCATCAGAAACTTGGACGTGCTTGTCCCAGTCTGCTGTCGGCACTGCCGGATCGTCCAGCATCCCATCAATGATGCAGTTTGAAGTCAACCGGCCAGAACGAGCTGCCGGGACGTGGCCAGCAGCACTGGGAGCTGTTGGAGAACGGCCAGCCGCTCGCTCTGCGTGGGTGAGGCCATACCACATTTATCAGCCGGAGCGGAGAGCCCACGGTACATAACAACCACCACGAGGAGACGCCCCCTCCAACCACTTCCTTGACCTCAGTGATGGTGAAGTTCCCTCCCCGCCCAGCAAAATCCCCAGGCCGGAAGCACGACAGTCATTTCCCCCCGACCACAAACCGACAGTCCGTGGGGCCACCATCGCGACCACCTCCGATAGCCAGGAGGTGTGGGCAAGCCCGCACTCCTGAAGAAAAGTCACATCTGGCCTTGACCTTGGGGCCCAGTTACTGTAAGGCCAATAACACATCGCGCAGTGCTCTTTATACTGCGCACGTTTAAAGATGCCAGTTTGAGCTCCATTGTCTTTAGAGTCACTGCGCCATTTCCATGTCCCATCATCCCCAACGCCCGCTTCGGTGAATTGCACTCAGCTTTCCTGGGCTCAGGAATCCAGCGGTGAGGTGAGTATCAGGTGGCGTATACCAAAGTGTGCGTTGCGGGGGGCCTTCTCGTTCCACCCCCCTTTTTGGGCATGATGCCGCTTCCTTTGTCTTCTGTAGCTGGGGCCCAATGGCCTCTGCGCTGCTCCCGGTCGCGCACCGGAGCTGGGGCCCATGGGCCGCTGCAATGCCTCCCCCGTCGCCCGGAGCTGGGGCCCATTGGCCACTGCAAATGCTCCCGGTCGCCCGGAGCTGGGGCCCCATCGGCCGTTAAGTTAACTGCTCCCATCCCCTGGTGAGGCATGGGGTCCACTTGGCCGTTGTGATGATTCCATGTTTCCGGGGCTGGAGCCCCCTCAACACTCTATGCGCTGCTCCCGATGTCCTGGGGCTGGAGCCCCTCAGTCACTTCTCTGCTCTCGGTCCTCCTTTTTCCCTCCCTCCCCCGTTTTCTTCCTCTGCCTCCCTCGTTGGGACTTCCCGGGTCGCCTCATCCTCCGACGAGGAGGAGAGCGTTGACTGCCTTCTGTAAGAGAAAGACACCTTTTTTGTGATTTTCTTTTGGACTTACCACTCTTTTCTAGCCTTGGCTCTTTGGGCTGACCCCTCTTCTTATACTTCACCATTGTCCATTTCTCCTGCTGTTCCCCCCCTCCCCTCCATTGACTCTCCCTCCTGGGGCAAGGATGCTTGGGCGTCTCCTTCTGGTACTTGGGGCCTCGAGGTGGTCGGCTGTCCTCGTCCGTGTTTCCCTCTTTCTGCTGGGTCTTGGCAGTGGTGGGGGGGGGCCTCACCCCCCTTTGGGGTGCTGGCAGCAGCTCCTCTTGTTGCCTGTGCGTAGGTGCAGGCTTTTTAGGGCAAGCCCTGTAAAGGTGGCCTGCCTCCCCGCACAGGTTGCAGTTCTTGCTGGCCCCGATGAAGGTCCTTTGTCTCATGGCTCCTCCATCTTGCAGTTTTTTGCAGACAACTGCAGTGCATTGGGCCCCATCACATGCCCAGGCTTTGTTTGCATTTCCCTGCACACCCTGGGTTGCCCTACATAGCTCAAGTACCTCGGTTTCCTCCAATCGCGAAAACCGAGGGGGGGTGGACGATTTCTCCATCCTTGTTCCACCCTCAGCTTTACCTTGACTTGCCGCTTGCTGGTCCAAATCCCGTGCATGTCCTTGACGTCCACACAGTTTCCTGTTCCCTCAACGTAACGAGCAAGGAAGGTGAGGACATCCACTAACGGGCACATGTGGGTTAAACATGTGCACCGTAATGAACCTTTCCTTCTGGGTGGGGAGGGTGAAGAGCGGCTGCACTTTCAGCAGCGACAGCGGAGCTTCATTTCCCCTCTCCCGGAAGACTTCCTATCACCTTCTCTACCTTTCTGCCATCCCGTTGGATATTACTTGAAGGTAACATCAAAATATCCGTTACCGGAAAATCCTGGAGGCAGTAGATGTCCTTCGGCCTCGAATTTGCAGGCCTCTAGCAAGACCTTCTTCACGAACAGGTCTCGTGAGAAGGGGTTCCCCCTTGCTGAGGTCCTTGACGCTTATTCGCAGGGTATTCCGAATACCCTGCACTCCTGCCAGCTCCTGCTCCTGCTCCTGCTGACATTGTGGCTGAATAAGGTGTTAGTTGGTTTCCCAACCAGCATGGATCCACCTCTAAGCCTGCAGCCGACCGACTCCTCAACGATTTCGCTCCCGCAATCCACAGCCCTTGTCCCCTAAGGAACCGCCAGAAACTGTTCTGATAAGAACAGATAGTCTCTTTCACATAAGAAACAGATACTACACTTGATCTCAGCCAAAAGGCCGAGAAGCGATTACCTGCAACTGCGCGCACCCTTTCACATCCTGCCTGCCCTCCCGCTTCCGAGCCAGCCTGGGGCCTGCAAAGGCCTCCCCCTCGCCAGCCCTGTCACCGTTTGGTGGCGTTTCTCCCGGCCCGCACGCTCTGCCTCCCCCCCCCCACCCTCCCCCATTTTCCTCAAACTTTGCCCTGAATATGTAAAACTCTTGCAACCCCTCCAATCAACGGGAGGGACGGTGCTTGCCTGTGGCGACGTCACGGGCGCTGACACAAGGATGGCTGCGCAGCCAGGAAGGGAGGGAGGGAGGGAGAGAGGCCTGCACCGACCACTTCTTTGTCACGCCGAGCCCACGGCTGCGAGCGAGTGACGTTTCTTGCGGCCGAGTTTCTCGAGCGGCGGAGGGTTAGGGGCCACCCGTGCGTACCCGTGGGAGCAGGCCACTCGCCCCCTCGGGCCCCGTTCCGCCCTTTGTCAAGAACTCGGCCCACCTGCCCACTGTAAGGTCCGTGTACAGAAACGGTCAAAGACTCTGCCATTCCATCATGGCTGATCTATCCCGTACTAATCGAGAATCAATCTATCAATCAATCTAAGGACCCAAGCAGTCCTTCCAGGTCCGACAGAGGTTCACCTGCACCTCCTCCAACCTCATCTACTGCATCCGCTGCTCTAGATGCCAGATGATCTATATCGGTGAGACCAAGCGGAGGCTTGGCGATCGCTTCGCCGAACACCTCCGCTCGGTCCGCAATAACCAACCCGACCTCCCGGTGGCTCAGCACTTTTCAACTCCCCCTCCCATTCCACATCCGACCTCTCGGTCCTGGGCCTCCTCCACGGCCAGAGTGAGCAACACCAGCAAGCTGGAGGAACAGCACCTCATATTCCGCTTGGGGAGGTCTGCATCCTTTGGGCTTGAATATTGAATTTTCTCAATTCTGTTAACCCTTGCTGTCTCCCATCCCCTTCCCACCTCTCCCTCAGCCCACGGGCCCTGACATTCCCTCTATCTCTATCTCCCTCCCCCACCCCAGTCGCACCAGCTTCTCATTTTCACACCACAAACAGCTTACAATGGCTTGTTCCCTTTATCACCGAGACTTTTTTGGCCATATCTTTCACTCATTGTTCCTTATCTCTCCACATCACCGTCTATATCTCTCGTTTCCCTGATCCCTGACCAGTCTGAAGAAGGGTCTCGACCCGAAACGTCGCCTATCTCCTTCGCTCCTTAGATGCTGCTGCACCCGCTGAGTTTTCTCCAGCTTTTTGTGTTTACCCTCGATTCTTTCCAGCATCTGCAGTTCCTTCTTTAAAAAAAAAAAATCAATCTAACTATAATCTGCCTTAAAAAATATCCATTGACTTCTGCGGCGAAGAATTCCAGTTTCACCGTCCTCTGTCCAAAGAAATTCCTCCTCATCTCCTTCCTGAAGGAACGTCCTTTAATTCGGACGTTATGGCTCTCATCTTTAGGCTCTCCCACTAGTGCAAACGTCCTCTCCACATCCACTCTATCCAAAGCCTTTCAACTATTCGCTAAGTTGCAATGAGATCCCCATCGTCCCTCTAAACTCCAGAGAGTACAGGCCCAGTGCCGTCAAACATTCTCTGAGAAGAAAACGATCCGTTAACCCGGTCATTGTTAAGCACTGTTAACTGTCACTATTATCACCATATTAACATGATGTGAGGAAGAGAGAGACGAGAGAGGGCTGTTGCCCCTTTTTACCTCAAATTGGAGAATCCAATGCTCACAACCCACTGTTGGGGTGGGTCATGATCGCAATGGGCGCGAGAGCAAATTGAAGGGTTTCAAAAAAAAGTGAACCCTGTGAGGTGAGGCCTGCCTGCCTGCGTCTCACAAATACAGGCAAGGCAGCCTCTCCAAGGAAGCACAGCCACTGAGCCATTGTAATGACACAGAGGAAAAAAGCAAACAAAGCAAAAGGTGTGAAAGGCTCCGTCTCATCTCCTTCAGCAGCTGCAAATTCTGGCCAAAACACAACACCCCCACCGTGGCATTTCAGCATTCCTTGCGACTCGGATGGTTTTCACCTCACGCCCCCTCTGAAACATAAAATGCAGGAGTAGGCCATTTGGCCCCTTTTGAGCAGCATCGTCATTCAATATGATAGAAACATAGAAAAAATAGATGCAGGAGTATTAGGCCCATTCGGCCCTTCGAACCAGCACGCCTTTCAATATGATCATGGCTGAATTCCATAATCAGTACCCCGTTTCGGCTTTTTCCCCATATCCCCCGATTCCCTTAGCCCTAAGAGCTAAATCTACACTCTCTTTAAAACATCCAGTGAATTGGCATCCCCACTGCCTGCCGTGGCAGAGAATTCCACGGATTCACAACTCTCTGGGTGAAAACGTTTTTTTTTTTTTTCCTCATCTCAGTCCCTAACTGGCCAACCACTTATTCTTATACTGTGACCCCTGGTTCTGGAGCCCCCAATACGGGGAAATATTTTTGCTGCATCTAGCCTGTCCAATCACAGAAACAAGAAAATAGGTGGCAGGAGGAGGCCATTCGGCCCTTCGAGCCTACACCGCCATTCATGTGATCATGGCTGATCGTCCCCTATCAATAAACCCGTGCCTGCCTTCTCCCCTATATTCCTCAACTCCATTAGCCCCTAGAGCTCTATCTAACTCTCTTTTAAATCCCATCCCTGATTTGGGCCTCCACTTCCCACTGGCAGAGAATTCCATAAATTCACAACTCTCTGGATGAAAACTTTTTTCTCACCTCAGTCCTAAATGACCTCCCCTTTATTCTAAGACTGTGATGGCCCCTGGTTCGGGACTCGCCCAACATTGGGAACATTTTTCCTGTATCTAGCCTGTCCAGGTCCTTTTATAATTTTTATATGTTTTTAAGAATATCCCTCATCCTTCTAAACTTCAGTGAATACAAGCCTAGTCTTTCAAATCTTTCCTCATAACAGATAACAGAAGTTGACTGAATGTATCAGTAAGATTAAGAAAACTAAAATACCAGTTGATCCTTATATAGAGGGTTTGGGAGCGGAGGGCAGTTAATCCCTCATCGGTAACTCTCTTCATAAAATAAGGATCAAACTTCAAACTGGTAAGTTCTCGTTTAATCTTACTATTTTACTTCAGAGTACACGTGAGTGACTATGTGAAGATTTCAATGCTCTGTGATTTCATGCCGTGGACGAGTCCATGCATCACACACTACATCAGTGAAGAGCTAATTTTAATAATGCCATTCAGACATGACATAGGTATATAGACATGTTGATGCTATAATGGACACACAGTGATAATAGTAACCTCCTACACCCGGGAGAAAACTATAACACAGGGTAAAAAAAGCCCTAAAAATAGTTGGCAAATACCTTCTGGTCTGGCAAAGGGTATTTTCTAATGTTTGGAATCGTTCGTTAGACCATCCTGCAGCCGCCAGGATAGTGTCCCGCGAACGTCCAATCCCCGGCTGCTGATATAGTTGCAGCTCGGGTGGAGTGAGACTTGTATGTCAGTGTTCACTCCTGTATCCCAGAACCCCATATTAACCACCGGCGATGGTCTGTAGTGAAATTCTCTTATGAGGCTTCATGTGACTAACAATCATTTGCTAGTTCAGAGTCCCTAAGGCTCTAGTGACCTTCACATAATCTGGTGTGGGTGTGTGGCCACATACAACCGAAGGTCCATGGGGATATGCCAGCAATTCTAGTTTGACCTAATGTCCCTGTGGGTATTCTGCTAATTAGGTCATAACATAATGTTAATTTCCCTGCAGAATAATCATCTTGTCCAGTCACCGCTAGCAAAACTGGACGTTGTGCTGGAGACTCAGCACCATGAGCGAAACCACTTGGTTTAGTGTGCCAAGGACAGGGATGTTCCAATGTTAACATCCCAATCTCTGCGTACTTGGCCTGGGGGTGTCGAGCCAATTATGCTGAGAAGGCAATGTGCGGCACAGTAATGGCACTCTTTAATGATTGTCAACCCCATATGGAGCTGAACTTCAAGACGATCAGTCATCCGTGTCAACTTATGTGTTAACAAATACTTCCCATCCCTATGAGGGAGGTTACTGTTTTGTTTGGTGCTATCCCAGCAATTTGCAGTGAGCACGTCCATAGTTTGGTTTTGACAATTCTTAGCCGCAGGAAGCGGTCTTCCCAGTCTGCAAGTCAAATTAATTGATTTATGTATGCAGAGGATGGTTTTCACGGTCCATGGCTAACCAGCCATATTTAGTACCTGGGCTGCATGGCACTGGAAAGCGTTTAAGGTAAGCGACCCACCGTCGTTGTTCAGCTTGCTCCTAGCTTGCTAGCTTCTTCTACTGCGCAGGCCCGCCACAGCACTGCTTGTTTTGCCTGCGATCGTAGCTTACCCCCTCCCGTTCCAACTTTGAAACGGGAACGCAAAACTCTGCTCATGCTTCACCTAGCCCTTGCCTTTCCCCTCCACCAGCCAGTCAGCCACCTGCTTGCTGCCTCTCCACCTCAGCCGTAAACCTGGCTCGTGACAAATCCACAAAGGCCTTGACATTACCTCTGGCGGTACCCACGCACCCCCTGATGACCCATCCAGGCACACTAGCGACAGACAAACAGAACACGTTGCCAATACATAGCCAGACAGCGCAGTCGCCGGCCGCCCTCCCCACCCGTTCCCCGCTCCCAGAACGTGCGGCAGGGCTTCTGTCGGGGAGACGGGGTGCAACTCAAATTGACCAAACCATGGCTCGCCCTCCGGCCGCTCATTGGCGCAAAGGCGCTAAATTCACTCCTGCCCCGGTCAGAGAGGTCAGCGAGTCCTACCATTTGCGGTGTGGTGTATGTCAAAGTCCTACCTTGAAGCCGGCAAATGTGACATTAAAGAATTTGCTGAAGAATTCTTTTCTCCTTCCCAGAAGTTTGGGTTGAATGCGTCCTTTTTTCCCTTGAAAGTATCCACTGTGAAATAAAGGAAGGCTAAAGTATTTGACTTGAGCAGTCCGTCAACACAGACAGACACGCACGCATGCACGCAGACGCAGAGTGAGATAGGGCAGCATGCAGGCAGACCCCAATGCAGCTTTAAGCAAGCACCAGGAGGCATTTTTGTCTTTTCTCTTTTTGAAACTTTGAAAATCTCCCCAATAGGTAAGTGCATTCGTTCCAGAGGCACTGCATTACTGGGGTCGATGCGTGGAGTGGAGGAGCAAGCCCCTATTCCATCTCCCATGTTCCAAAAGTCAATTTAAATATATGGTCCCCCAGATAAAGGGATGTATCAGATATTAAACCGATTAATAATTTATTTTTTAAATTTCTAAATACACTTTATTAATTTGAATAAATATATACAATACATGAACCTTGTGGAAAATCCATCCGACATTTTAGGAGACTATACATAATTGATCAATACAGTTATATATATTTTTCTACCAAATTCCCAAATCTGTCCCCCCCACCCGTGCCACTCATGTGGCCCACTGGCATGGGAAATACTATCCCCTTATTTTGAGGGACGTTCTCCACCATACCGTTGCCCCCCATGTCCCAGCAGCTGAAGGACCCTAGACTGGTGGCCCTCCCCCAACGAGCCTTGGCGTTGGCTGCACCGAGCTTCAGTGCGTCCCTCAGCACGTACTCCTGCAGTCTGCAGCGGGCCAGTCGGCCACATTCCCTGACGGACATCTCGCTCTGCTGGGTGGTGAACAACGCTCGGGCTGACCAAAGGGCGTCTTTCACACCGAGGTGATTACCCTCCAGTAGCACTCGATGTCAGTCTCTGAATGTGTCCCTGGGAACAGTCCGTAAATCACACAGTCCTCTGTGATGCAGCTGTTGGGATAAAGCTTACCAGGGACCCTTGCATTCTTCTCCAGACTCTTTTAGCAAATCCACACACTCTGCAAAGAGGTGGGCAACCGTCTCATCTCCATACAGCAGGCCGTCCCCGAGGGCAGCGTGCGCTGGCAGTGAGGTTCAGACTGTGCAGGATCGGATCTGACTGGGAAGCTCCCCTCACCGCCAGTCAAGACAGGTCTTGGTGCTTGTTGGTGAGTTCTGGCCGATGAGGCATATTTGCCAGACAAACCTGACTGGGCAGTCTGCTCAGGGAACCACGCCACGGATCCATCGAGTCCTTTCCCATGCAGTGCCTGCAGGACATTCCGTGCTGACCACTGCCCGAAGGACATGTGGGTTTAAAGGTGTTAGTCCAGAAGAACCTTCCACAAGACGACAGATGAGGCTGCAATGTCCAGCTCTGACCCTGGCACATTGCGTGGCATCTGCGCAGGCCCATCTTTCGCAATACCGGGGACAGGTAGAACCTCAGCAGGTAGTGACACTTGGTGCCCACGTGCCTTGGCTCTACACTCCCGCCTTATGCAGGGTGAGGCCACGCTTTTACCCCCCGTTGTCTGCTGACTTGTACATTGTGGCCCGTCGCACCCGGTCTATCCCACGAACCCCAGATGAACTGGAAGACAGCCCGGGTGATCCCTGTGGCGTAGGAGGGAGGGACAGGCCACAAAGTACGCCAAGTACAGCAACCCCGAGAGCACCTCATACCTGATGACCAAATTTTTATTTTAAAAACCAGTTATGGAAGAGGGAGTGTTTGCCTCCACAGCTCCAGCTTCCTCCCCACCCTGCTATCCGCTTCAGCCAATTCTGTTACTTCGCCTCAGCCCCCCCCAAACAGATCCCCAGCACCTCACGAAGTCTGCTGATGGTGAACGGGACGGAAGATCGGTCGGGCCAGTTGCCAAAGAGCACGCCCTCGCTCTTCCTGATTTCACCCTGGCTCCCGTGGGCCGACTCAAAACTGGTCGCCAGATACATCAGTCCTGGCGAACCGACCCTCGGGTTCCGAGCAGAAGATGGTGACAATCATCCGTGTTGTCATGTACAGGGAGTTTTACTTGAATGCCCCACTGCTGGCAATGTCACTCCTCTTATGCACGGCATCCTTCCTGATAGATTTGGCAAAGGGTTCAATAAGCAGACAACAAGACATGAAGAGAAGGCACCCTGCCTGACTCCAGACCCTTTACACAGAAACTGTCTGACTCCCACCCCATTGATTTGGACTGCACTACGGATATGGTGTAGAGCAGTTCATTGCAATTTAGGATTCCCTCCCCAAAACCCATTTCGGAGAGCACAATCTCTCATGTACTTGTGCGAAATCCTGTCAAGCCTTCTTCTCCTGGTCCAAGCTGACTAGGCAGGCCGTCTACCCGTCTGTTCCTGCACAGAGGCGATGGTATCTCTCAGCAGCTCTAGCTGACCCTGAGATTTTCCTGCCAGGGTATAGCACATTTGGTCCAGTGGATCACCTGTCCCAGAGCAGACTTGACCCGGTGACGATGTACTTTAAGACAGGATCTTGTAGTCTACATTCAACAATGTTATGAGGGTCTCCAGTTCTTTAATATCCTCTCATCTCCCCTTCTGCTTGTAGATTAGGCCAATGCTGCACTTCCTCATGGGAGTCTGACATGCCTGCCTAGCTAGATGCATGTCATTGTAACACTTCTAGCAGTTTCCGGCCCATCCAGATCCCATACAATCCAGCCGAATACACTCCGTGTCCGTTAAGAACCAACGTTCTGGAAAGTTTTTAACTCGAGTCAAAGAAACGGATGGAGCCAGTCAGCTCCTCAAGGGTCAGACTGTCCCAGCTTGCTGTCCTCCAGACCTCCGTGGATTCCGAGGATAGGAGTTTTCTGGAGGTGGTAGTGTCTGTGGCCTTATGGTCACAAAAATCTGTGTAAAAGATTTGCAGATCCTCAGCATGTCCGTCTGCGTGGATGCTATCGAGCCGTCCTCCTCTCTAAGGCTTGTCATACACAGAGCTCACCCTGAGAACCTTATGGAAGTAAGAAACGAGAGCACGTTCCTCATTCTGCTTCCCCCACATGGCGGTCCCTGAATCGAAGATTCAGAGGTAAAGCGCCGAGCCTTGCCGTCCTTTCACCTCTTTAAGATCCCCCCCTCACATCCACCGCACTCAACTGCAGAAGGGAGCCGTTGTTGCAAATCTGTCTGGAGTTGCACAATTCCCTCTGACTATCTTTGCTCTCTGAACCCCTTTACTATGAGGAGAAACCTCTTAATGTTCTCAATTCTGTAACCCCTTGCTGTCTCCTCCCCATCGCAACCTCTCCTCAGCCCTCGGCCCTCGCATTCCCTCTAGTCCTCCCTCCCCCACCCCTAACGCACTAGCTCTCCTCTTATCACACCACAAACAGCATAAATGGCCTGTCCCCTTTATTCATCGATACTTTTTTTGCATATTCTTTCATCATTGTTCTTTATTCTCTCCACATCACCATCTAAAGCTCCTCTTTCCCTGATCCCTGACCAGATCAGAAGAAGGGTCCTCGACCCGAAACATCGCCCTCTCCTTCGCTCCTTAGATGCTGCTGCACCCGCAGAGTTTTCTCCAGCTGTTTTGTTTAACCCTCGATTCTCCATCATCTGCAGTTCCTTCATTAACTCTTAATGTTCTCACTTGTTTGCTTCCCACCAGAAATTCGGGGAGTCAAAGAGGGGCTCAACCGTGTCTCCAACATCGTGTATTCCCTCTTTAAGCTCCTCAACGTCTCTGGGGTCAACAGCATCATCATTTTAACCTTCCACGTCCCTCTGCCTACCTTCTGGTCCTCCTGTATGTGACAGGAAGCCTGAAGGAGGCAGTAGTCAGAGAAAACACTGCGGTGAGGGTGGAGGGTGAGGCATACGACATTAATCAGCCGGAGCGGAGAAAACCACGGTACATAGCATCAAACCATGAGGAGACGCCCCCCACACCACCTCCCTGACTCAGTGATGGTGAAGTTCCCACCCAGCCCCAGCAAGATCCCCAGGCCAGAAACCCGACAGTCGTTGCCACCCCAGACCACAAACCGATAGTCCATGGGGCCACCATCGCGACCACCTCCGATAAGCCAGCAGAGGTGTGGCACCTGCACTCCTGGAGAAAAGTCACATCTGCCTTGACCTTAGTCCATGTAATATAATACAATATTTTATTCATGTCATTTGAACCTCAGTGAGGCTCAAACGAAACTCCATTTCCACAGCCATACAAAGACAATTCCTACAAAACATACAAATAATCAATTTACAACACAAACATCCATCACTGTGAATCTTCCTCCTCACTGTGATGGAAGCCAAAGTCTTTTCTCTCCCCTGCAAACCATTTTTCTCCGATTTTGCAGCCCCCGGCAGGCGTTGGATGTCCCGCCGGTTAAAGCCTCGCCGGCGATGTACGGCCCCACAGGCACCGGGTCGTTTCCAACCCCACGACACTGGGCTGGAGAAGTTGCGTTGCTGGAGCTCCGAAAAGCGTCCTCCCCACCGAACCCGCGAGCTCCCGATGTCCCATCCACCGTTCTGCAGCTGGAGCATCCGAGCTCCGGGGCGGGCCGCAGCAGCGAGCCACCACCTCTCCCCACGCTCCCGAGGCCGGCCAGCCCCACGGTGGTAAGCTCGCAGCTCCGCAGGCTCCGTGATTGGAGCCCCCAGGTCGTTCCGGTGAATGTTACTCCACGGTGCATCAGACCCTAATTGACAACGGAGACCGGACAGGGAAAAGGGCGGGTCTTTCCCGTGCAGGGAAAGAATTTAAGTTTCCCCTTCCCATTCCCCCCCACCCCCCCCCCCCGCATATACACAGTTAAAAACAGAATAAAAAAACACAACAATTACATTTACCTAGACAAAAAAAAAGACAGACAGGCTGTAGTGGCCGCTGCAAAGCGAGTCCGCGCCGCCGCATGAGTGCAAGGCATTAACACATCTGGCATGCCCCCTCTTCATACTGCACAACGTTAAAGATGCAAGTTGAGCTCCAATTATCTTAGAGCCACTGACCATTCTCTGTCCCTTCATGCCCACCGCTTGGTGAATTGCCTCAGCTTTCCTGGCTCAGGAACCCGGTGCCGTGCATCCTCGATGAGGTGGGTTTCCTGTTTGCGTAAACGAAGATGTCCGTTGTAGTGGGGGGGAGGGGGGCTACTCGTTTTCCACCCCTTCTGGGTTGCCGCTTCCTCTGTCTCCTGTAGCTGGTTATACGGCGGCTGATTCACTCTCCCGGAAACCCGGAGCGGGGCCCATCGGCCTCATGCGCTGCTCCCGTCGCCCGGCAAGCTGGGCCCCATCGGCCGCAGCGATGATCCCGGACCCCAGGGCTGGAGCCTTCTCAGCCGCTCAGGTGGATCGATGTTTGGGAAAATGCTGGGCACATTAGAAGCACCCAATAAATAATGGGTCATCGAGTGGTCCAGAACATAACTTTTCCTTCAGAGACAGCTCAGTTGCTTGATTAAAACCTTGTGTTTTGACCAAGAATACTATCTCTCTATGACTCTCTCAACAACACAACGGGAGTGTTATAGGGAGTGTAATTGTTGTGTGTAATATAAATTAAATACAACATCTAATATCCACTACCAAGGAGGATACGACGTTAAAAAAGGGGGGGGAAAGAGGGGATAAATTAAAAAATAAGGGGGGGGGGGGGTATTT